>PYSQ01000378.1:2355-32496 GCA_003049435.1 Nakataea oryzae
CGGCGGGGGCGGGGGCGGCGGGGGCGGCGCAGCATCTCCCATGGGCGTATCGATGTCCATAGCATTGTCGCTGTCTGCACCGCTGCCGTTGATGGGCACCCCGGCATTTTTGTCTTCGCCACTCGTGGTTTCGTCGTCGTCCACCAAGCCAGCGGATCCGCTTTTCATCGAGTTCGCTTTCGGCCTCCTCTTGCTCGAGCGGCCATTCCGGTTCGGCGACGTCGCGCCCCGAGGCGGCGGCACGGGCACAAAGTGTTCTGAGCCGATCTTCTCTCTCCACTGGTCTGCGTCAAACCCGTTTATGTCCTTCTGTTGCTGCTGCTGCTGCTGCTGAGGGTCGGTCGGCTCGTTGGGGGTGGTCGCTCCCGAGCTCATAAAGGCCTCTGCAGCCATGCCAACAGCAGCCGCAGCTGCCGCCGCCGCCGCCATCCCGGCGACTCCTCCGGCGGTTCTCGACCCCTGCCTCTTGGGGGGTGACCGTCTGCCGCGGTTTCCGGACTGCGACTGCGTGCGCCGAGTGCCCATTCCATTCTCGCCGTCGGGCCTCTCGTTTCCGGCGTTGAACTCCCAGTTAGTATTCGCGTGCTCCTCGGCAACAAACCTAGTGTTGATGTTGTCTGCACTGTTACGCATGAACCGGCCCTCGTTCGCGTTCGGGGCTAGGGACTCGGCGCTTCGGTGTGGCGGCTGCGGGTAGCTGGTGGCCTCAACGTTGTTAGTCTTGCTGTTATCCTTGGTCCTGCTCATGTCGGGAAGACGCTGGTCCTGCTGCCGGCGGTTCTGCTGCTGCTGCTGCATCTCCGGGGCTCTCCCGATTATATCGTGGAGCAGTTCGTACTGCATCCTCTCGAAACTATTAAGAGTCGCATGCTGCTGCCAGAACGGCTTTTCCGAGGGACTTCCACTCGAAGGCCGTTTGCTACTGTCGGGGCCCACTGCGCCCGCGCCACAGCGCTCTTTCTTGCCGCACGGGTTGTGCCGACGATCGCCACTTGCGGTCGCCGCGCTGAAGACCCGGCGGCGAGGCTGGGTCTGGGCCTCGAATGGAAACGCTGAAGAACCGAGTGAAGGATCGGAGACGTCATACACATTGGGCTGTCCGCCATTGGTCTTGCCGGCGCCTACGTTGGCTGCTATGGTGTCGTTAGTCAGTCAGAGTTCACATCAGAGAAACGCCAGCGCCACCCGTATCCTGCCCGACGGGGGAGACCGGTCCAAAGGGTGCTATCTGCACATCACATACCCGCACTGGCTCCTGACGAGCTCGCATCGTCACCGCCCATGGAGCCGGGCTTGGGGGTGTATCGCTCCCCGAAGCGGGAGGGGGTGGGGCTCGATGGCATGCGAGCCGACGTGTTGGCATGGTAGGCCCTTCCCGTCGTTGCTTCGCCGCCGCGCCTGCCGTCGGCCCCCCGCGTGGGGCTTTCGGGATCGTCCGACACGCTGAAGCTGCGCTGTCTGTGGGTCGCCCCGAACGGGGTCGGGTCGCCGCCGACAGGCTTTCGGGGGATCTCGCGCGTGCTCCTGGCCCGGCCAAGATCCGGCACTCCGCTGAACGGGTCGAGCTTCTCGCCCCCCACTCCGCCGTAGGGACTGCTCTTGGCACCGAGGAAGGGCCGAGGGCCGCCGTCGTCGCGGTCCGACGACGAGCCTGACGCCTGCGGCTTCTGGTAGGCGGACGCGGGCTCTTCAAAGAGGCTGGTGTGGCGCTTGGTGGCGTAGTGCTTGCTTGTCACAGGCGCCTCGTCGCCCATGGGGGAGCCAGGCGCGAAGCCGGACCGCGACGAGCGGGGGGTCCTGTTGCCAAACGAGGCCTCGGCCTTTTGCTTCTGAGACGCCGTATATGCGGTTTGGCGCGGGTCCGGGGCCGGCTTCGGCCGCGAGGCGCTCGCCGACGAGTTGGGCTGGGGAGCGGTGGGCGCGGTCCTGCGAGAACGGGACCGCATCCGCTCAAAGGCATCGGCGTTGGACTGGGCCTCGTCCCTGTCGGCCGGCCTGGGAGGCGGCGGGGGCGGGGTGTCCATGGGGAACCTCGCATATCGAGCGGCCGAGGCGCTTCCGTGGCCCGAGGGGTTGGAGCGTTGGTCGTTGCGGCGAGGAGGGGGAGGGAAATCCTTGCCGACGTCCTGCCACGGGTTGCCCTTCACGCCCGAGGACATGGGGAAGCGGCCCGAGCGAGCGCGGTTGTTGTCATATTTGGCCTTGGACTCGGGGCTGGCGAGGATCTCGTGGGCAGTCTGGATGGTCTGGAACTTGGAGTTCACCTCTGCCTCGCGGCCAGGGTTCCGGTCGGGGTGGTACTTGAGGGCTGGGTGAGGGGCCCGTTAGCAGAGGGTGACAGGGCTGCGTGTGCAGAGGCCAGCCTACCGAGTTTTCTGAACTGCCTCTTGATCTCGTTGATGTCTGCATTTTGCGGCAGATCCAGGTCCGCGTAATAGTCGCGGTTGTAGTCTGCCTTGACCATGGCTGCCGGCTTGCTCTGCGGCGGCGCAGGCTGGTGGCGGTCGGCAGGAGCAGGTGAGGCTGGGCGCGGCGGTCGTGTCGAGCCGGGGAGTGGTTTTGTCGAGCGGCGAGTCCCAAGGTCGCGTTCCAAGGCATCAAGCACGGCGGGTCATGCGTCCCAGTTGCCGGCGGTCGCAGTGCCAAGCCAAAAAAAAAAAAAACGAGACGAGGACGGAAAACGTGACGAACGGAGGGAGGGGCTTTCCTTTGCCCAAGAGGGGCCAGGCCGGGCGACAGCAAGGGCGAGACGGCGGCTGGCAAAGGGCGGGCGAGCTGACGCAGTGCCTTGTCGGGCAAAGCAGTAGGCAAGATGAGGGTATTTAGCTGTGGCCGGCCAGAGGGCGCACCAAACGGTCCGGATGGATGTTTTCGAGGGTGCAGTGCAGTGCAGCCAAACGCCAGCTAGCCACCCTCGTCCGGTTCTGCAGGCACGCACGGCGGAGGGCAAGGGACGTCGTCGGATTGAGGCTGGAGCCGGATATAGGAGAGGGCGGAGAGCAGGCTGCGATGCAAGGTCTGGCGAATGTTTGGCCAACGAGGATGGCCGTGGATCCAGAGTCGCTGGGCGTCAGGTCAGGGCAGAGCACATGAGCATCACCAGCAGGGCCGGGCGCGCCGAACGGAAAAAGAAATAGTGGGGTTGACGACTTGTGCGGAGGGAACCTGTGCAGGCGAGCACGGCGCCTGCGCTAGGCCGACTGGGCGCGCTGCAGTGCCTGGGCGCAGCGTGCGATTGAGCCCTTCTTCTTTTTTTTGTGGGGATCCCCTAGGCTTGGGGGTCGAGCGAGGCACAGTCAGGTCAGGCCAGTCAGTCAGTCAGCCAGTGTACACAGGGCAGGTGCGCATGCATGCGACCAGCCGCCTCAATCGTGGCCCTGCGCTGGGGCGGTGAGCTTGGGCTTCCCTGGGCCTGAAGGCGTGCGTGCACCTGGCTGCCGCCATCAGAACAATAACGGGACAGAGAGCTCAAATGCCGGCACGTCGAATCGTGCAGCACCGCCTAGAACGGTCTGGTCTGGACGCCGATGCGGGAACAAAACAAACGGCCGTTTCTGGAGGCCCCGCCATTTGCCCACCAAAGCTCCCAGGCAACGCCAGCGCCCGCCCCCCTTGTCTGGTTAGCGCCAATGACGTAGAGGCGCCGTCCCGTATTGCAATCGTGCCAGCCCGCTCCTTGTCCGCCCACGCCCGTCATCCGATAGGGGGGACCAAGACGCCGGCCAGGCAGTACAAGAGCAGGCGGGCGACGGTCCGGGGGCTGGCTGGTGGAACGGAACAGGGCAGAGCAGCCACGATGCTCTCGTCGCTCTGGTGCGCGCGCGTCTGGATGCTAAAAGGACGGCCGGCAGGCGACTGGCTGAGCCATTGCCCATGACCCAATGCCGCAGATGGGGTACTGGCAAATCCCGCGCGAGCCTCCGAAACCAGCCCCTTCCCGTCCCATCTTTCCCTGTCTCGCCTCTCGCCTCTCCCCCTCCTCCGGGAACCGCCGCCCTGCGCATGTTGGCCCGGCGCCAGCGGACCGGGGAAATAGCTCACATCTACAGCGAGGTGTGCAATCGGGGAGGTGCCCCGATCGGTGCCTCGCCGCCAATCAAAACATGCATGGTGAGGCCTTTGTCACGGCAGGGGTGAATAGCACTCAAAGACCGCCTCATCCCAGCCCAGCCCAGCCCAGCCCGAAAAAAAAGAAGAAAAAAGAAAAGAAACAAAGCACGCCTGGCGCACCTCGTGACTAGCGGCTGCAGCCTGCCAGTTGACGACCGCACCTGATGACGCTCCCAGGGGCGCAGGGTTGAACCAAGAACCTGGACGAGCCGCAAAACTAAAAAAAAAAAAAAAACGTCAGCTCGCATGTCTGCGGCAGCTGGCTTGCTGCTTTGGTTGGATGAACCCCCCAAAAGCTACCTGCCTCACACGCCCTGTCCTCGTGCATCTTATCCACCCCTTTTTTTGAGGCTGCAAAGCGGCAAGGAGTGGGCTTCGTATTCTGTGCGGCCTATTGGGCACCAACACAGGCTACTGAGCATCCATCCCACGACCTCGACAGCCACCACCCCAAATCCCTCAGCCCGTGACTCAACATCATCCAAAAGCCTCCGCCGTCACACGATGCCCGTGATTTGATGCCGCACGGGCAGCTGTTTGGAAAGTCCAACATCCATTTTGATAGATCATGTTTTGGTTCTTGTACCTGTTCATCATGTTCGCGCCCTCTATAACGGCCCAATAACCGAGGCGATGCTGACATATACTTGCGAGAAAAAACAATAAGAGAGACAAAAGGGCAAGCAACCTGGTTGCCGCCTTTTGACGACAAAGTAAGACGCGTAGAGGAAAGCCCGGCCCTTTGTAATAATAAATCCCAATCAAAAACTCCTCATAAGACCCAATGTCATGATGATACCAGTCCGGTATGAAGACCAACAAACGCATACTCCAAGAAGTGGACAACTCCCTCGTCTAGAGAGTCTCCTTGCTGAGCTCGTACGACCACCCACCCTCGCGCCGGATCTTCTCCCGCGCCGCGAGGTCCTTGCGGATGTCCTCCTCGCTGAGCTTGTCCGCACCGCTCCAGTTGGCGCTGCTCGTTCGTTGGCGGAACTTGTGCCACCGCTCCTTGTTCCGGCTGAACACCTCCTCCATGTTCAGCGGCGCCGGCGGGCCAAAAACGTTCATCGGGTCGATCGTCTCCTGTCGCATTAGAGCGCGCCGCAGATCCGGCGAGTTGACCCATGGCGCAACCGTCACGTTGTCGTCTTCCTCGTCGCTGTCCTCCTCGTCCGTCTGGATGTCGGGAAGCTCGATCGCGTCGCCGTTGTTGAGCTGGAGGCGCGGCGAAGACCGCGCCGTAGACTTGGCGGCCGATTTTCCGGTCTGTGCTGCAGGGCGCGCCGGCGTCTTGTGAGTCGACGGGCCCGCGGCCGAGCTGGGGTTCGGCGCGAACGGAATGGTCGCCTTGGAGACCTGGGCCATGTCGAGCGGGTGCGCTGCCTTGACCAGGTTGTTGTGCTGCGTCGTGACCGTCGTCTTGAACAGATCCCTGGTCGCGCTCTGGGAGGCGATGCTGGTGTAGCCGTTGGGGAACAACGCCTTGTTGGGCAGGTCCTGAAGTAACGTGTTAGCAAGGCACCGTGTAGACGGGGTGCAGTGGGTGGCCGTGTCTGATGGGCAAACTCACCTTCTTAAGGCCGGCCGAGGGACGCACGGGCGGTGCCTTCATGTTGGATTGGCTCGACACCACGCCTCCCATCTCCAGCTCGTCAAAGTCAAACTCCTCCGTAAGGCGGATGCGCTTCTGCTCCTTGGGCTGGTACGACGGCCCGGCTCTCAGCAGCGAGTTCTGGCGGTATGCGTCGTCGTCTTGCTGCTGCATCTGTCGCTTGGGCGCCGGCTTGACTGCGCTCGCCAGGCCCGGGCGTGAGAGCTCGTCGTGGCCACCGCGAATCGTTCCCTCGAGCCGCGACTGCGGGCGCGGGATCGATCCGGGGACCGCGCCATACTCGGGGCGGCCGTTCTGCTGAGACCTCTGCGGAGGGGGCGGCGCCCGCGTCTGCTTGGCCTTCTCGATGGCCTGCCTCTGAGCAATCTTCTTGGCCTCGGCCTGGGCCGCAGCCTGTTTGCGCTCCTCCTCCTTCTGCTTGTCTGCCCGCTTCCGCTCCAGATCCTGCTTGGCCTCGCGCTTCCGCTCGGCCTCGCGCTCCTCCTGCTCCTTGCGCTTGGCCGCCATATCCAGGGCCTTGGGCCGTCCGGTGGACGAGGAAGAGCTCTTGAGGCTTTGCATCGAGGGCTTGGCTTGCAGCGAAGCCACGCTGGCCTTGGCCTTCAGCTGGTGCGACTGCGGGGCGAGGGTGTCCTGGAGGGTGGCGGCGAGGACGCTGTTGGACGGGTGCATTTGCGAGTGCTGCGACGTGGTGTTGACCCGGATGACGGTGGGCGCCTGGCGTGTCTTGGCCGTGGTCTCCTTGGTGGGCTTGACTGGTCTTCGGATCGTCGACTTGGGCTGCACCGCCGACCGCGGAACCGACGGGGGTGGCATCGAGATGGCGGCATCGTCCATGTCAACGTCGTCGTCAAACGCCGAAGGCCCGGGCGAAGCCTGGCCCCTAATCTTGCGGGGGCTCCTTGCGGCCTTGGGCGTCTGCTTGACGGGCGACGGAGGGCGGGCGCGGGCGGCCCGCTGCAGGCGCTCCTGCTCCAACCGCTCCTGTTCCAGGCGCTCCTCCTCAAGCCGCTCCTGTTCCAGGCGCTCCTCTTCAAGCCGCTCTTCTTCGAGACGCTCCTGCTCCAGGCGCTCCTGCTCGAGGCGTTCCTGCTCCAGACGCTCTTGCTCCCGCTCCCTCTCGATTCTCTCCCTTTCCAGCCTCTGCCGCTCTAGCCTCTCATTCTCGACTCTCTCCCTCTCCAGTCTCTCCTTCTCCTGCTGCCTCTGTGCTGCCTCGGCCTGCTTCTGCGCAAGCATCAGACGACCCTGCTCCCTGACCGCCTCGAGCTGGCGTTCCCGGGCGGCGGAGGCGGCAGCGGCCCTCTCCTGTTCTCTCTGGGTCTCGAGCAGACGCTCCATGGTCGCGATCCTTTCCTGCTCCTTGCTGAAGTGCCTGGCCCTCTGGCGCTCCTTGTCTCGTGCCTTCTCGAGCTTGCTCATCTGGTCGGCCATGAGCTGAGCCTCCTTCGCGTCCTTGTCCTTCTGCTTCTGCTCGCGTCTCTCCCTCTCGACCGAGGCCCGCGTCTTACGCGTGGGCGCCCTCGTCGGACTGGTCGGTCTCTGGGGGCTCGCCGGGCGGCCAGGGGACCCGGAGAACGAGGCGAGTCTCTGGGAGAGGTCGGGATACAGCGACTCGGGAACGGCGCCGAGCCTAGGCGCCATGGAATCGGCAGACGCTTCTGCGAGGTGGCCCAAGCGGGCGCTCGATGGCGATAGAAGCGACGACTTGCCCTCGGCACTAATGGCGGCGCTGCTAGCAAGCAGACCCTTGGAGCTCTTAAGGATCGAGGAGAGCTTGTTCTTGACCTGCTTCAAGGGGCTGTCGCGGAAGGTGCGCGAGGGGGATTTGGGCGTGCCCGACATCTCGTCCTCGGGGACTATGCTCAGCGGGTTGGACACGGACACCGACTTCTTGTGCAGTGCATTGGTCGCATCGTGCTCCTCGGGCTCAACACCGTCAGACGGCAGAAAAGGCACAGATGCAGACTTGGAGTGTCCCATGGTTGCCGCAGCCCTGTCAGCGGCAGTAAGAAGCCGCTTGGGCGATGTCTCGCGGCTCATAGGCTGGCGCTGCTTGGGCAGCATGAACTCGGCGCCACTGACCGAGTCCTTGCCGCTGAGACCTTCCATCACGTCTGCCGTATAGCTCTTGGGCATTGCCGGGCGGGGGCTCGAGACCGCCGAATGCTGCTGCCTAGCCGAGGCCGGCGCAACCCAGTCCTCCTCTTCCTCTTCCTCTTCGTCATCGTCGTCGTCGTCGTCGGGGAAGGCTCCGGGTGTTGCCACCATCGGCTGGGCCTTCTTGGGCGAGGGCGTACGGCTCCCATGAGCTGGCTGAGAGCTCTGTGACGCAGTCGCTGGCGGGTTCACAAAGGTTTTGGACGTGCGGGAGCCGCTGGAGTGGGATTTGCCCAGCATGCTGATCTGGTCCTGCAGACGCTGAGTGTATGTCTTGTTGTGGGCCGCAATCTTGGCGCCAACGTCGGTCGTGTGTTGCTCAGGGGTCTCGTCGTCAATCTCCATTTCATCCTGATCATCGTCCTCGTGCCTAACGTTGCCCAGGCTCTTCCCCCCCGTGGGCCTGTTGTAGTAGCTCTGCCTAGTGTGGTCGAGATGGCTGACGCGAGACACGCGGGCCCCGATGCTCTTGCCCGGGGCCAAGGGCTCACGGGCGGGCAGCGAGGCAAAGTTCATGCTGCTCTTCCTCACGACGGGCCTGATAGGGCTCGACCCGTCCGAAGGCGACTGTTCGTCGGTGGACTGCGCGGCCGAGGCGGGAGCGGGGGCAGATGGCGCCGCCGCGCCAGGAACAGGTTTCCTCGAAATCCCGGGGGACCTGGTGGGCGACGACTGCTGAGGCTGCGGGCGAGGTAACCTCTGAGGAGACAAGGCCTTCATCGGGGAAATCCTGACGGGTACTGGCGACATTGGTTTGGACAGGCGAACGGGGGAGGCCGAGGCGACACACGGCGACGACTGGCAATCCTCGGATGGCGGCTCAGGCGTAGGCGCCCTCGCCGTCTTGGCCAGCTCTTCCTTGGCTGAGTGGAAAGACGCCTCCTGCGCCGGCTGTGTTGGGCTGTTCTCATCGGCATGTGCCGGCGATGCGACGTCTTCCATGTCCGTATCCGCCTCCTGAGCCTCGTCAGAATCTGGTGCAGGCACCTCCTCGGTAGGTTCCTCATGCGCAAGCTCGTCCACTTCCATGGCGTCTTGGGACTGGCTGCCGTGGTATCCAGAGTCGACTAGGGGCAGCTGGGGCGGCAGCACCTTGGCCGGGGACCGGGGGCCATCTTGGGCTGTCCTGGCCGGGCTGGCGCGCTTCGGGCTGGGAGGAGCAGGGAACTGCACATCTGCAGCGGCGGCAGGCTTCGGGGTCTGGCCATGTTTGGGGCTCGCGTTGGCGAAAAGATTAGGTACGCCCTTGGGTGTTGCGGCGAAAATATCGGAGAGAGGCTATTCACAGTCAGCACGGCGGCGCGTCACGTATGGGCTCGGCGTGGTCCAGCTTACCGCTCGCGATTCGATGGGGTTGGGCTGCTGTTTCCTGGCGGTGCGCGGCGTGCGACCGCGTAGCTTGCCTGGGGTTTTGAAGACGTCGACGAAGTTCCTGTGGGCGCGAGGCGCGATGCCGCGGGTCAGCTGGGTCCGCCATCTCTGGCGCGTTGTGCGAGAGAAAAGACTGACTGCTGGTTCTCGTCAAAGATACTGGCCATGTGCTCGTTCAGCCACTCGAACTCATTCCTGACCGAGTACGTGAACTCCTCGGCCTCGGAGCGCCCAATCTCGACGGCCGACGACCTCTCCTCGGCGACCCAGGCGGCCGAGCCGACGGGTTGACGCGGTCCTCGCATCGCCATGGCTGCTGGTGGTGCGCGTCTGGAGCCGCGGGCGACGGGGGTGCTAAAATATCGCTGGGAAGGATAGTGCTGTCATGAATGAAGAGCAGATCCAAGAAGAGAGCGCGGTCGGTAGGAGCTGTCGTGGTTAGTTATTTAGCATGGTGGGTGCTGCGTGGGAAAGCCGCGTTTCTTGAGGGCGAGGGCAGATGAGGTTGGAGGTCCACCAATGATTTGCCCACAATCGGGCAATGTAAACAAACGAGAGCTGGGTGCGCACGGACTTTCGCGGTTTGGGGGTGGAGCGCCAAGGCGCCTGCCGGGGACCCCCCACCAAGGAAAGCCGCTGGACTCGTCGAATCACGTGCGGCCTGAAACCTCCGGCGCCATCTCGTGCATACCCGCCCATGTTTCTGCTGGTCTAGAAAAGCAGGCCCCCTGTCAAGCACGTCCTCACGTGCAGGCGTCGATTCGCTCGAATTTCGGGCGCGCCGGTGGCATCACCACGAATGCAAAAGCCAAAACAACGAGCGCTGGCCATGCTGTCTGTGCGGTCAACGGCCGGAATCAACGTAGATGGCATTGCATCCAGTACGTCTACACCTGCAGCTGGCAGCAGAAAAAGAAGTTGGATCGTGAACTCGGGTGGAGACTCGGTCTCTCTGCCTTGGTCTGGTGCGACCCGCAGGACATGCGTGGGCAAGGTTGCTGCCTCTCCGCAAACAACAGCACGTCATGGCACAGCTTTGTCGGTCTAGACTGCTACGTATACGTTGCAGTGCAGCGACATTGTTCTGCAGTCAGAGCCGGCGCCGTGGTTGGCCGTCGTTGCGCCATACCGGGCCGGCGAGTCGCCCGTGTTCCCTGACGCGACTTGTGCCAACGCCAGCAACCGCACGGCGACAGACTGTGTTGGCGTAGATGGGTTACACTTCTGTTGCGGTTGGGTTGGTAGGAGTGTTATCGGGTGCCTTTTGTTCCGAGCAAAGGAGCAGTCGTTGGCATCGGCTGGCGTTGTATTAAAGTAGAAATGAAAAAGAAAAAGAAAAGATGAAAAAACAGTAATAATCAGAAATAAAAATAAAAAGAGAACACCCGCCAACATAGTAAAACAGCCCCAGCCGCTGCACGCCATCCCAACCGCGGATTCCAACAGCAAAAGCCAGCGATACCAAGTACTGTAGCGTTCCACCGTTGACGGTTCTCGCCAGGGACGGCGTGTAGCGCCGACAGTCGGCTGTGATAGCATCCTACGTGAGAGCCGGCCGAGAGACGGGAGCTGTGGGTCCAGCCCTTTGGCAGCAGACGCACGATTGGGAGACGCCGCGGTCCAGTTCCGCCACGACCAGTACTGGCGGAGTGGGACCGAGACTGGCTGACAAGGCACAGACATTTGGAGCGACCTGGTCGCAAAAACGAACAAGGGGCAGCAAAAAACAAGGGCAAAACATACAACACCGAGGATTCCCCAGTGGTTCTCTTCGTCTTTTAGGAATGGATGTGGTGGAAGATGTCGAAGCCAAAGAGGTGGAGTCCGCCATCGAGCTGTCATGGCAACTGGGCGGCCACGCCCTCGCCATCTCCTTCATGGCCGGGGTCATGCAAGAGCGGTCCTGGACGATGCAAAAGTTCCCCGAAATGCACGAGAGGGATACGAAAGACTTGCACGGACAGCAGCGCCCCGACGCCTTGTCGGCCATCTGGCACCTGTCGTCCAAACCCCTCAAGCCCAGACGCGCGGCACTCCTGGGGGTTCTGGCCTACTTCAATGCCGACTCGGTCGCAGAGGAAATTAGGCCATGGGAGGACGGCTGGATTTCCTCCTCGTTTTGGACTGTTTGGAAAAAAAAGGCAGGCGAAAAGATGCGAACTTGTCAAAAGAAACGGAATTTATATCCGACTCACAGTGCTGCCCACTTCTGTCGTTGCTTCATCAGCCAGGTCAAACCAGGTCAAACTCCTCAACCTTGACCCCCTTTTCCCGTAGCATATCCACCGTGACAAGCCCAGCCCGCCGAAACGCCTCCTCGTAGTTGGGGCTGTCCTCCCCAAGCTCAGGATCCGAAGAAAACACGTCGGCAAACAACGACCGGAGCCGCGGGTCGTCGCGCACGGCCTCGTCTGCCGCCATGCCCGGACCGCGGAACACCCGGTACCTGCTCGACGAGTATGGCCTTTCCGCCCATTTCGCCTCCCAGCCGGGCGGCAGCTCCCCGAGAACGGCCTCGCCCTTTTCGGTGCCGGCCAGGTACGCCGGCCCGACGAGGGAGTACGTCTTGGTCGCCGTCTTTGCGCCTGCCGGCGGCGGCGGCGGCTGCTGCTGCTGCTGCTGCCCAGACGACGACGCCCCGGCGGCGGCCTCGCGCATCCGCAGCAAAAGGACGCTCCCGCAGCCCGGGACCGCACAAAAGACATCCCCGACTTGGACGCCGCGGCACGCCCTAGCCAGGCGCCCGTCTTGTGCCACGGCCACGTACGGCATGGTGCCCGTGCAAAAGTCGAGCAGCTTCGCCTGCTCGGGCAAAATGTCCTTCTCAGCCACCTCCTCGGGCGCGTCCACGATGGAGGTCAGGATCCGCAGGGCCTCGGCGAAGGTGTTGTGCAAGCTTAGCTCCGCGAGGGGACCCCCCTCGGGCCAAGATTCTTCGACGAACCGGGAGTGGTGCAGCACCTTGCAGTACTCCTCCAGCAGGTGGGCGCGGTCTCGGTATATGGGGAGGTGCAGCATCTCGCGGCAGAGGATGGTGAAGATGTCGCGGACGTCGTTGAAGGGAATGAGGTACAGGGGGAGGGTGCTCATGTCCCGCATCGGGAGAAAGGCCACGACCTCGGAGACGGCGACGCCGGATATGCGGAGGGTGTCGGGGGCGGGCAGGGACGCGCGGGATGACACGTAGGTCCCGGCCTCGCTCATGGCGTCCCAAAAGTCGAGCTGGGTGCCCGTCCAGTTGGGCACCCAGCTGGGCAGGTCGAGGGTGGCGCCCTGCGTCGACAGGCCGGCGTACGACAGCACGTGGAGGCAGCAGACGGGGCCGCCGTTGATGAGCTGCAGGGCAAAGTCGCTGTAGATCTCGGCGGCCGGCTTTGTGTAGTCGGGCACGATCCGCACAGGCCCCTGCCTCGGCATGGGGGGCGTGAAGAGGTTCATCATGCCGTAGATCTTGTCGCGCGGGTCGCTGCACTTTGCGCGCACCGACATGAACCTCATTACGTCCACGATGTGCGTGTACTCGCCGCGCGTGGCGTTGCCGGCAAAGAGGAACCGCTTGGTCATCTGCTCGTTTCTCTGGTAGTTCTCCGCCGTGGTCAAGGGGTAAAATGTGGCGCCCCTGTTGGAAAGCACGGTCGTCATGAGCTGGAATGCTTTCCAGGGGATGGTCTTGTGCCCGCAGTAGACTGTGAGCGACTTTTGGTCGGCGAGGATGCACTCCTGCTTGATCCAGAGGCGCTCGAACCAGGGCCGCATCAGGAGCGCCCGGAGCGCCTCGCCCTCCCTGGCCATGCCGATCCGGGGGAAGTTGAGCGGCTCCTGCTTCCACTTGTCCCACAGCTCCCATGCGTCTATGCCGGCCCTTTGAAACAAGATGCCCTTTTTTTCGTCGGTGAAGAACCACCGCGCCGTGCTCTCGGCCAGCTCCAGGGCGAGGTCGCTGTCGTCGGCCTGGGGCCCCAGCCAGGCGACGACCCTGCCGGCGTTTCGGTACAGGTCGCCCATCAGGCGGACCTGCTGGGAGCGCTCGACGAGGTCCTGCTGGTTAATGCAGATGGAGTCGGCCCAGATCGTCCGGGACTTGTCGTCGAGCCTCAGGTGCCGCAGCGCCGAGTGCAGGTTCCGCGTGATGCTCAGGCTGAAGGAGCCGTCCAGGGTCACGGGGAGGCAGTCGTCGGGCGAGCCCCAAACATATGACAGGGCCTCGTACTCGGCCGAGACGCCGCCCTTATCGTCGTCGAGGCTGATGGTCCGGAGGGTGAGGTCGAGGTCGTCGTCCCACGCGCCAGGCGCGAGGACCGCGATCCTGATCTGCCTCTTCTCAAGGGCGCCATCCGCGGTGAGAGGCTGGACTATGCTTTGGTATTGATACGGAGGCTTCGGCTCCATGTTTATTTTTTCGCGAGCGTCTCCCGGGTCGGATAAGGATGGAAGATGAGTTAAAGAGACGGGCCCCCCGCATCTGACGCCAAGTTCGGCGTCGTGGGGCATGAAAGCCCACCCGTATCGTTGACCTAAAGAAGGCGCAAAAATATTGGTGGCCTCAAACCGCCACAAGGCCAGTCGTCTCTTGATGGGTGCCACCGCCTGTGCGGCGCCTGGGATGGCTGGACAGACACTCTCCAAGGCAGTCCCGGACGAATTGGGCCGTTTCCTGTGAGTTTTTATTCAAGTAGAGCGGCTCGGTCGATGCTGGCGCAAGCCATCATGTATGCTTCAAGGCTCTCCTCGTTCGAAGGGACGTCGGGCCGCATTCTCTTGCGTTCACCACCACGGGCGGCAACAACTTTGTACCGCTTCTATCTATTATTGCCCACATGGCCGGAGCAGAGCGATTGTTGTTGCTGGAAAGCCTACCGCCATAACAGCTGCCGGACTTTTGCCAGTTTTGAACGCTGAACCGCGGCTCGACTTTGAGATCACCTGCCCGCAGTCCGTCGGCGGCTTCATGGTCCTGCAGTTTGTGTGCCACTACTACCACCCGGTACCGAACCGGACTCTCGAGGTCGTCCGGCTGCTCATCGTCGCCGCCCTCTCCCCCTCGGCCTCTTCTGCTCCGCCATGTGGATGGATCCCGCGGTGCAATACGCCTGGTGCGGGTACCAGCTGTACGTGGCCCTCTTCAGGCACTTCGCGCGCTACTCGTCGTCGGCGGGGCACGCCTCGACGACCGAGGCCGGTCTCACCATGTGTGCCCGCGTCTCCTCGTCGGCCTTCGCGCGGATATTGGCCAGCAGGGCCTGCCAGCCCTGGTCCGACCGCCCGCCGTCGTAGGATGTGCGGTAGATGGTGAAGCCCCAATTGAGCCAAAAGTCGTCGCGCTCGTCTGCGTCGACGGGAAGATCGCCCTCGGGAGGGTGGAAGAGGCTCTTGAGCACGCCGGGCAGGACTGACATGACTGTGGGTGTCGGGAGGCAGTAGTCGGTGGCAGGGTGCTTGGGGCAGAGCTAGCGGACAGCAAAGGATGGTTTAAATGCTTGATATTAGCCGCTGCAGTGAGATCCATGTCCCGTCTACCCGCTTTCGCTCTGACACCCAAGACGAGGTGACGTTGAACAAGGCCTCGACAGCAAGAGCACTCCCAGTGGGGTTAGTATTAAGGCCAAGACCTTGTTTTGCCCAAATCTCACATCAGCCCGTCCAGCACATCGTCTCCCACCAACATTTCCAGGAATACAGCCAAGGGGAACCAGTCCCAATCCAAGCGCCTAGGCAGGCATTTCCAAGGACCAACAAAATCTAAACCATGGAAAGTTTCAACGATGCAGGGCACTCAGCCGCCTGGAGAACACGTGCAAGGCGGCAGTGTATCTGGTAGGTGCTTGGTAGACCTCAAAAACAAAGGCGTGGCGCCGCACTAACAGCTGGCTGCACGCCTGCCCCTACTAGTCCGCCTCCTGGTGCAGTCAGCAAAGGCCAATAGCGCGACAGTAAAAGCTCACAGGGCTGACGTCACAGAAGGCCAGGGGAGGCCGTCCAAGTCACCTAAAGCCGGTCTCCGCCCTCAGCGGCGCATATGCCGATACAAGGACCGCAAGTGGACATATGTCGGACTTTGCGGCGTTTAGAGCAAGTTCACTTAAATCCCCAACCCTCTCCTTCGTGCCAGGTCATATCGTACGACATACTCCTTTTCCACTGTACTCGGGACAATAACATTGCGAGCAGCCAGCCAGCGACATGTCCCCCATAAATAGAGCCGCCGTCCTCCCGCGGGCGAAGGCGCCCTCCATGGTCATCCAGGCGCTCGAATACCCCACCGCCGGCCCGGGCGAGCTCGTCATCAAGGTGGCCGCCATCGGCATCAACCCCATCGACTGGTACGTGCCCGTCTGGGGCGACGACTACTTCACCTTCATCTCCTACCCTTACGTCGGCGGCTTCGACGTGGCCGGCACCGTCGTCCAGGTCGGCCCTCCCGCTTCCGGCGGCGGCGGCTCCAGCTTCTCCTTCTCCAGGGGCGTCCGCGTCCTGGCCCTGTGCGCCGGCTTGAACGTCCGCGAGGGCGCCTTCCAGGAGTACGTCGTCGTCAAGGCGAACCTCTCGGCGCCCATTCCGGACGCCCTGCCCTTCACCGACGCGGCCGTCCTGCCTTGCGGCCTGGGCACCGCCGCAGGGGCCTTGTACGAGCCGGGAGGGCTCGAGCTCGCCCTCCCCGACCCCGAGACCCCGGCCGCGCCCGGGTCGCAGGGGAAGACGGTGCTGATCTGGGCCGGGTCCAGCTGCGTGGGCTCCAACGCCATTCAGCTGGCCGTTGCGTCCGGGTATGAAGTCGTCACGACGTGCTCGCCGCGCAACTTTGACTATTGCAAGTCCCTCGGTGCGACGGCTGTTCTGGACTACAGCAGTCCGACCGTCGAGGCTGACATTGTTGCCATGCTCGAGGGCAAGGATTTCGCGGGGGCCGTAGCAATCCAGCAGACCTCCATTGAGCCCATCTACGCCATCCTGTCGAGGAGCGAGGTGCGCGGCTCCAAGAGAGTGGGATCCGTCCAGCCTCTGACTGAGGCGCCGCCTGCCCCTGAGGGCGTTACTGCCAAGTTTGTCTGGGCCGGCACAATAACGGAGAACAACGTTGCGGGCGCGATCTACCACAAGTTTCTCCCCAGCGCTCTGGAAGCGGGCTCGTACCAGGCCAAGCCGAGCGCGCTGGTTGTCCGTCAAGGGCTCGAGTCGATCCAGGTTGCGTTAGATAAGGGCAGGGAAAGCAAGATCTCGGCGCGGAAGCTGGTGGTCAGCTTGGACTGATCGAGTGGCTGTAGAAGTGACAGAGTGTATGTGACTCTCGCTGACGACCTTGCAAGAAGATGCACAGCCGTAGTCGACGGGCCCTTCGAATGAATCCGCTGGTCCATGCCAGGTGGATGATGGTACTTTTTGGCTGTCTTATATGGATAGAAAAGGGCGAGAAGAAGAAGTAGCACTGCCCGTCACGGCATCACTGTGGACTCTGACATCTACTGCGAGCGTGTCCGCTGAATTGCTGTTTCCCCACGTCTTGTATCAGGGACTCGGCTTCCCGGTGTGCGCCACTGCAAAAGAAACGGTTGTGGCGGAGGGATCCAGTCTCTCCCCATTCACATTACACCGACAAAGCAAAGAAAGGAAATTTCAATAGTGAGCAGAAACAAAGGGGTCAGGAAAAGGGGCAGATTTAGCATTTCCCGAATCTACACTTTAACGGCCACTTGTGCTCCCCGAGATACATTGACAGTACCCAAGATCTCTCCTGCATTTTCTCCTCGCATAGCCACCTCTTGATCATAACGTCCCTGCTAAAGTGGTTAGAGTCAGGCAGCTTGTTTTCATCCACCCAGTCAGAAACCATACACATCAGCTTACACCGGCCGTCATGGCGGAGACTCTTAATCCTGTAAACATCGGCTTCATCGCCCTCGGCATCCTTTTTCTTCTTGCATTCTCTTGCCTCTTCGCCTGGTTTGGCGCGGGTTTCTTTCGAGCCCTGCGGCAGCAGAACCACTATGCCAAGAGGCTCCTCGTTTACAGAAGGGACCGCCTCTGGCAGGCGGCCCGGATGCCCGAGCGCAGGGCCGGTTTGCAGCTCGAGCTCCAGAGGGAGTTCGACAAGGTGGTGGAGGAGGGCTTCCGGGCGCGCATGGCGGCCGAGGCCGAGCCCCCCGCCGAAGCGGGGACCAAGAAAAAGGAGCGCGTGTGGCTGTCGCACTTTACACGCAACGGCCGACTGAGCCACTGGGTGCTCATCACGCACGGCCACAAGTACGAGCTTCGGCGCACGCAGCCCCGTACGAGGAGGGAGAGGGGGCGGGCTGGCGGCGCCGTCGAGGCCGACGAGAGCCGCGTCGAGTGGCTCTACGTATCGGGGAGGGCCGGCAGCTACGAGTGCAGCCCGGGAATCAGGCACGCCACCATCGACGAGGCGCGGAGGGAGCTGGCCGTCCGGAGCCAGCAGGGTCCCGCCGTCGAGGGCCTGTACTACAGCGTCATCGGCTGGACCGACAAGACCAAGGACGAGGTCGACCGGGCGTGCCGGGATATCATGGCGGAGTTTGGCGGGTACAAGCTGCTTTTCAACAACTGCCAGCAGTTCCTGCGCAGGTTTGCCGGGATGATAGTCACCGAACGGTCCGAGGACTGGCAGTGGTTCATCGCGGGCACGCTGTCGCGGTACCGCTACATGCCCCTGGTCGACCCGGCCGCGCTGGCCATCCTGAACAGGTTCTGGGAGGAGGTGTTTGCGAGGCTGCGGGACGGCCCCAGGACGACGGCCCATCAGAGAAGGGCCCTCGGCGGCCTCGTCAGCAAGGCCCACAGGCACAACGACTACCTGCGAACCCAATACTCTGATACAGGGGTAGGCATTGCGTCTTGTGGCCCTGAACCGTAGACGGGAACACACTTCTCGGCTGACAGAGGTTCTGGCGGCGCGCTACAATGGAGACGACGTGCATTTCATGGAGGAAGTGGTGAATACAATCTGGTTGCGTTCCTATAAGCTTCGGTACCTATCTTGTCAAATGAGTGTAGCCTATCAATAGGATCCCAAGGGGCCCAGTATACGCCTCCACCCTATCCTTCCCCTTCCATGTCGACGTCGCCGGCCGTCCTGTGTGCTAAACTCGAGCAGCTGGACTTTAGTCGGCAGAAGAGGAACTGGAGAAGCTGATTCGCCTAATCCGCAAGACCGTTCGTTTCACCAGGGTGATGTTGGCAACTTGGCGCATTATGTCGTTGAACTGGCGCACCTCGGGCATCTCCTTGTCGAGATGGCACATACCGCCGCTGGATGCCTTGAACGTCAGGTTGGGTACGGGAGGGAAGCAGGAAACGCTACGCAAGTCGCGAAGGTTGCTCGAGTCCGTTTGCTGCAGGGATAGGAGCGCTGCCGCCACGGCCCTCTGAAAGGCCGGATCGAAATTTTCGGCAATCTTCTTGACATGCGGCGCGCGCTCGTCCGGCGTCGTAGTCTTCGTCTTATTCTTCCAGCTTTTTCGCTCCTCCACGATCCAATTCAGAAAGGAGTTATCCCCTTTGCAGCCCTGGTTTAGGCCGGGATATAGGTTGAGGAGGCCGGAGTTGCGAATCTTTTGAACAGAGACAACGCAGGCCTTGTTGGCAATATTAAGAGCTCCCTGCGAGAGGTACTCTCCAAAGTAGAGGGGGCTGTTCCTCCATCCCCATATCTTTTCCAGTCTCTCCAGCACCTCCTGCTCCCTTAGCATCCTTGACTTCCTTAACTCGTTCAGCTCCTGGTTCAGTTCCACATATTCTTGGAGAAAGTACGCTTCGCGGACGAAGACTCCTTCTGGGAACTTGCTGGTGTCGATGACCAAGAGCTTCATGTCCTCGAGCTTGGTGTTTCTGTGGTGCCTGTAGAAGATGTAGCGCAGCGCATACAGGAGAGAGCTTGTCCACGACACGAGGTTGGCGTGCCCCTCGTTAATGTAGCGGTCATTCAGGTGCTTCTTGACCCTGAGCGCCGCCTGCTCAACAGGCAGAGTCGTCAGGTCCACCCGGCTGCGCGCCCGCACGTATTCATCGTCGCTCGCGGCGTCGGCTGGTTGGATACAGGTGTTGCCTTTGAGCTTGGTCGGTGATTCTCGCTGATGGACCCGGAATAAGAATTGCGGCACATCATCGCAGCCTCGGGAAAAAAAGGGCTCGCCAAATGGGAGGCAGTCCTCGTCCTCTCTGGCAAGGGATAAGGAGGAAACCGCGTTGGTAAGCGATTCCACCTGCGGATCCATTGTTGCCGGATAGCAATCTCAAAGGTAACAAGTCGAGACTGTGGCTTGGGAAGGGATATATGTGCTGATTTTCACTCCAAAAGCGAAGTCGGTTGCTGGAGGAGCACTATGGGTATAGATTCTATGGTCTAAAACAGAGTGGTGGTTTTCGGGGGCACAGGGACATAAGTACTCCAAGAATGACCTCTCGCCATCGACCGTATGGCCCCCATCTGACCTTCCCTCCAGCCTGACCGTTTATGCATATGCGATCTTGGATGGTGTGTGTTGATGGCCGTGTTTTCAGGCCAGGCAGCCTTACTCCGCGCCACGATGGAGGGTCCCCGGCAGATCAACCCAATCCTGCGGTCCAATGATACACAGACTGTAGCACACCAAGACACGTACGCGGGCCTGGTTGGCCCTGAGAAAAAAGAGGGTGTTGGCATAATCGCTCTGTGTGCGCCTTGGGTCGCAAAGCAGTGTTGGTTCGCCCAAAACCCTGTCGAGAAGCTGCACGCGGCAACCCATAGTGGGCACGATGAGGCGTATTTCCTGTCGGAGATTGAGCCTTGTCGGGGTTAACACCCTGCCTAGGGTATTATTTGACATTTCCCGCGTTGGTAGTGGAAAGCATTCTTCCCGCCAGCACCGGGTTTCCTTTTTTCAGACTGGTGTTTGGCCCACCCTTACCGGAACCACCGCCCTTGGCGTCGATGAAGAAGGCCTCTCGCTGCCGGGTCTTGTCCATCTGTGAGTCACGCCGTGACCGAGAAGCAGGACCTTGAGCTGCAGACCCGGGGCGCGCCTCGAAATTTTGGCAGGCCGCTCGAATTCGGCCTTGCCGTGAGAAGTCGCAGTCTGCCTGGAGACCCTGGTCCAGCGTGGCGAGGCCGACCACCATGTATGGTATTTGTTGCGACGCGGACGGGCCAGTAGCAGCAGCAGCGTCTTGGATGGCTGAATCGAGCAGACCCATCCATTCCTGCACCGTCGTCGCCGTTTGGAAGCGGGTGCAGTACGTCGCCATGTCGGCTTCGGTGGTGGTAAGCGTTGAGCAGTTCTGCCGCAGCCGCATCGTTTGCAAGAGGGCGAAGCTGCCTTTGAAGATGGCCACCAATTACACTGTCGCGCGTGACCAGTCAACCAAACGGGGCGGTTCCCAGAAGCGGTGGAGCATGAACGTCACTTGCATATTGCCGAGGCTGCTGCTTTCTGACAGGGAGGTTGCAGCCTGCCAGAACTGCAGGTCTGAAAACCAGTGGTTTGTGTTTATTAGCCCGCCTATATGCAAGCAAGCGTTGACTCTATCGTCTCCATCCTAACTGGGACCTGATCTAGATTGTGGCTCATCTCCCTGGCCTCGACCTGGCCTCCGGCAATTGTCAACCGCGCGATGAACAGAACGCCTTGGCCAATGCTCTTAAGGAGGTCTTTGTACCGCAGCTTCACGGGCCTGGCGATGAGGCTCATAGAGCTCTCGTGGTTCTGGGCCGCCTTTTGTTTGTCGAGGTGAAACTCCTGTCAGAAACGGGCCCATAGCGTGCTGGATATCGGCCGCACCCCAGCTCGCAAGGAATGAATCTTTTGCGACATCACCTATGGCGCTTTTGATATGTATGGGCGCGATAAGGCCCCCCCAGACCATCCCTCCCAGTCACCAGCACTGCACCGCATCCATGTCCCTGTGGCACCATCCCACCTGGCCACACGAGACGACCCTGCCCGTGCTCGCTCTTGGACCGCCCAAGACCTACTCGTTGCAAGGGTAGTTGGCCGGGTTCCCGAGGCGCTCCTTGCCAATGGCGAGGTTCTTCTTGATCTCGTCTATTCCGCAGATTGGTATCCGGATGAAGCCGGGCCTCACGATGCTCAGGTCGGGCCGCTTGGCAGCTAGCTCAGCGTCGAAGACGGGCGGGTCCATCGACTGCTCGCCCTGAGCCATGACGTTTTTCCTGCCGTTCTTCTCAAAGGTCTTGATCGCTCTATGAGGACGGGGTGGTATAGGTGTTAGGCCTGCTTCGCTTTTCTCCCCCAGCTCGAGTCTCGGCCTGATGGAGGCATCGGCGACGCGTGAGACCGCAGTGGGTATCCCGGGGGAACGGAGAACTTACCCTTCCATAAGCATCGTGACAGTCACGCCGCCCCACGTCTTTCTCTCGTGTGTGTCGTCGAGCTCCTTGATGCCGTCCAACATGTCAAGAGTCCACTGCTTCACCGGGGTGCACCAGGAGCCCCCGGGGCCTGTGATCCCGCATAGCGTGGGTGGGCCCGAGCGTACCGCGGCGAGGTGATAGGAACGCTTCTTTTCTATGCACCTCCAGCCGGCGTTGTACGAGTCCCAGTGTTGGGTGTAAAGATCCGACACCTCGATTTCGCAGGTCCGGCCGAAGTCGACCAGGACCGGGTTGACGCCGTTGGCCCTCCAGGCAGCCGGGATGGCGGCCAGATAAAAGGCGCGCTGTATTCGCCGTTCCGCGACCCATTGCTCGGTGTGCTGTGCGTAGTTGGAAACCATATCCCCCGCCCCAGTTGTATTGAGTCCGTCTGGGTCGCCCTTCATCATTTTGCCCTTGTCGATGAGCTTTCCCAACAACTCGACGCTCTCCTTGGTTCCATCGAACATCCGAGCAACCGTGCTGTCAACTTGACCCTTCCATCTTTCTATTAGCGTCTCGAAGATCGTGCCAAATGTCACCTCTTTGTGGCCAATGCTGGCTTCTCTAGTTTTGGGCCGGGGCAGTCAGTGGGCCATCAGATCTCGGATAATGGTTCTTGGATGATCAACCCACATTTGTTTTCTGGCTTCACCCCATCCCATACTGACCAGGGAACTTGTGATGTCTTGCAGCTCCTCCTTCTTGTTCCCCGACAGGTTGCCGGCAAAGAAGTAGCTTTTTGTGAATACTGGCCGGTTTCAGTCAGCTCGCAGTGCCACTTTCCCGAGTTCATGGGGGGACAGCAAGGACTCACCGGCCGAAAGCCATTTTTCACCCACCATGCCCATCGGAATAGACAGCAGGTCGATGATAAGGCCAAAAAGCTCTTCACCTTGGGGCTTTTTAGGGGCAAAGGTAGCGATAAAATCCGCAGATTTGTAGGACAAGGCAAGGTCGTCGCCAGCCGTCTTGATAGCCGCAGCAAAGTTTCGAAGGAGCTGTAGACAGCTGGTGTGAGATATGTGGCTTGACGAGGACGTGGGCGATTTTATCAAGTTTCTCGGAGGGAATCTCACCTTGTGGACTTGTACGATGGAGTTCCAAACTTCGTACCCACGCGCTCCGGTCCTCTTATCAGGGGGTGCATCAGCGCCGGTATACGTCTTACACGCCTGCGATCCGCATTCATTTGCGGGTGCCATGTTATTACAGCCCTGTCCGTTACTCCTCGTCAGCTCTGCCGAAAGCTTTGTTTCTCTGGATTTGAGTGAGAAAACTGACCTCTCCCATGTTGAACGAGAAAAATGAAGCTATTCCCAAAGCCCAAGGTTGCCTGGTGTAGCATGTATCGGCTACCAGTATTGCATCGTTCCAGGCCGACTTGCAGTCCATCAGGTTCCATCTTTCTGCTGGCGTAAATCTTTCCCAGTCCGTTACTGGGTGAGGTTGCTTGGTTTTTGGGTCGTTCGGGGTGCACTCCATCTCGAGCCAGCTGCCAGTCCTTTGTGACTTGTCGCAGCCAGCATCTTGCCCCAAGTCGATGTTCGCAACGGCCTTTTCCCAGGTCAAGTCAGTCTCCTTGAAGACTCCGCTGTAGCTGGGTGGTTTCGGGTGGAACCTCTGAAGGTCGACGGCCCAGTCAATGGTTCCGCCAAAGTTGTAAGCCTTGTACAGCCGAGTGCGTTCCGACTTGACCTTGTCGTCCATGTAACCAACCCAAAGGTCGCCGTCCTGTAGAATGCTGGAGTCGCTGTCCCTGTCGTAAGAGCGCGTCGCGCCTGTCATTTCGTCCATCTCGGCGTTGCTGATGTAGCCAGCAGTGCCAGTGCATCGACCCTTTCGGGCCTCGGAGTTGCGCCTGTCACCTAGGTAGAGACAGTTTGGACCGGCGCAAGATGGGTCTGCCATTCTAAAGCTGCGCCCATAGCTGCTTACGCCCACCAATATCTTGTTGGATGGCACGCCAGCTTTGGTGATCATGGTCTGGACAGGATACAAAGCAGTACTTAGCAGAGGCGATTTCAAAAGGGGCATATGGGCCCCCGTCTTCCGGGAAGAATGTGTGAATCGAGTGAGAATGATCGCCTTTGTGGGCATGTGTACGTACCAATGCGTCCATGGTGAGTGTGCGGTTGACGTGGCTTCGAAGACAGTTGCCGGTAGGGCAGCCTGGAGTTGCCCATTTGTTGCCAGCGTCCCACTGTCCATGAAGGTCGTATGTCATGTATACGATGTAATCGAGCAGGTAAGACATTTCCCTGATGTAAAACTGCTTGAGGTACCAGTAGGAGGCGGGGGCGGCAATGGATAGCGATTTGGTTTTGGGGAGCTTTTGGCGGACGGAGGCGAGGAGTAGCAGGTAGTTGCGGGATTCGGACTCGTCCCCTTTCGGGACTCCTTCGCCCAGGTTTGGGGCCTGGGAGCCGCCAAAGCCGTCAGCGATGATTATCGACATCCAGGGGCTCTGGGAAAAAAAGGGGAACGGGATCGGCACTCACAGCAGGGTATTCCCAATCGATATCAAGACCGTCCAAGTCATTTTCGACCACGAACTTGACAAGGCTGTTGGCCAGCTTCTCTCGGGCCTCGGCAGAGCTGACACCTTTCCGAAAAATATGGTAACGGGGGGCTTCGGCAGAAAACTCCCAGCCACCAAAAGAAACGATACGCTTCGGGCCACGCATCGACTTGAAGCGCTCGAATTGGAACGCCGAAATCTTGTCCTCAAAGTACACGTCAAAGTTTTCCGTAAGCATGGCGAAGGCAAAGTGGACGTGGGTATAAGACGGATCAATCTGCTGGACATCCATTTGCAGGCACTTCCGACCCATGCTCCAGGCCTCGAAGTAGCCCAGTTTGATGAACTGGGCCGGGGGAGAGGGCGAGCGAATGAGGTTCATCCCGCAGTTGGAGATGCACCCGTAGGTGCCCTTCTTGGCCGTACCCGGCGGACCGGTATTAGTGTCGATGCAGAAGTCGGCCGTGGTGCCGCATTGTCCCCACTGCGAACACACGGTTAGCTGGATCAAGGGAGGACAGGTGCTGGAAAGGTCTCCAAGCGGTCGGGGGATTTTGGCCGGGGCAGACCCACGACGTTGCAGCATGCCCGGAGAGGACACTCGTTGAGGCTTGCCCAGTCCCGCGATGTCATGCCCGGGCGTGGCTTGGACCCTGGCATCTGCGGACCACAGACAGCATTGGCGATCGGGGCGGGGAAAGGCGGCTCTCCATCACTTAGACAGATCCAGTTGTCTGGCCAAAACCCGTTCTCGCATCCGTTCCAGCCTGCACAAATTGGTCAGCAACGAGCAAGTATAGACGAGGCAGATGCATGATCAAAAGTAGCAGCTCTTACCCCACGTGTTCTTGTTTATGTTCTCGAGCTCCTGGACCGTCAAGCCATTGTTCGCGGCGACCTTGGCGCAAAAACCCCCCTGCTGGATGTTGTAGGCGAAGCACGAGCCGTCCGAGTTCTTCTTGGGCCGGATGTCTGGGAGCTTGCCCTGCGTACAGCAGACGCGCTTCCCGGGCTGCAGGGTGGCGCAAAGGTTCGATTTGTTGTCGTTATACCGGTAAAAAAAAGGGCCGGCGTAAGGCCCCGGCCGCATCGCGCGACGAGCTTCCCACAGTCGTCTCCCTCGCCAACCTTTTCGGTAATGCAGGTCCCGTCAGAATTGCCTTCCGGCTCCTTGGGCTTCGGCAGCGTGCCAGAGGAGCAGCAGACCAGCTGGTCGGGCTGGAGAGTGTTGCAAAAGTTGGACGCAGAATTAAAGCGGGAGAGGTCCTGCTGCGAGACGCCACAGCGAGAGGCCAGGTCCCAGCAGCCGTTGCCGGGCATAACCTTGATAGTCCTGCAGTCGGCGCGGGCATTAAGCCCCCGCTTGGCTGTCGAGTTCCCGGGAAACGGTCCAGTGTGGAGCGTGCTGTTCCCGACCAACGGAGACGAAGGAACGCTGGAGCGGGTGACAGAGAGAGTGACGGGGCTGAGCTGGCGAGTTTCTGCGTGTGGCGAAGTGTCGACGCAAGAGCCGTTGTTCCATTTTGCGACAGCATCGTGCACTGTGGCAAAGTCCGCGCTGCTGGCGGCGATGAGCCCAAAGGACTCGTCGGCTGTACGGCCCTCACAGAGCTGGAGCAGGGCCGACTTGGAGTCTGCAATGCCGACGGTGCTGATGGCGGCCAGGAAGGAGTTCTGGGTAAAGTTGAAGAAGGCCTCGGCCACGCTGGGGTTGCGGAGGTGGGCGCCGACGTAGACGCCGACAGTAACACCAGACGCCGTGCCGAAGACGATGGTCCTGTTTTCCGCTGACGGGCCCCGGAGCAGATAGCTGCCCAGGGTCTGGATGGGTGGGAAGGCAAGTCTGGCGCCGATCTCGCCCTCGGATGCAGCAGGCGTCCAGGCCAACACGGGCGTGACCTCCTCGGTCGGCCCGCCTTTGCAGGCAGTGATGGTGGAAGAGCCGGAGCCAACGGGGCTGCCAAAGTCGTTGCCCCATACGTTGCAGGCCCGAATCTGCTGCTGTGCGGTGACGGGGACATGGACTGCGAAGTCGAGAAGAAGTGTCTTGTTGCAGGCCTGAAGCTGGCCAAACTCGGCAACGACGGTCCAGTTGGACGGGTTGAGGCCGGCGACGCTGCACCGCTCCGGGCACATGTCCCGAGCTCTGACCAGGGCACCTGCCAGCCCAAGGATGGGCAGCAAGTGTCTGCGAGGGTCTATCATGGCGCCTGGGGAGCTGGCGATCCAATGACCAATGAAGCTCGTCCCTGGAAAAGGGGCAAAGGAGTGAATCAGGGTGGGAGGGTGAGGATCGAGAACTCCAAAGAGGCCCTCACAGGCCGGCGGTCTCCCATTCTTATGGACGCTGGTGTCTACTGTATCACCGGCTCTGTTCTTTTCGCTGTGATAATGGAGCTTCCTGCACTCGGCCTGTTGGTATCCCCAGTTCAAACTTGCATTGACGGAATACGTACCCAGGAAGCCAGGCGTGTTTTTTCTTGCTAAATCCCACAAGAACTGACCAGCTTCAGGGCATGCCTGGTCGCTGTGGAGGCTCGCTGTGGAGGCTTTCTTGCAGTGGGGGCAGCCATAGAATGGTAATTTCCGCTGCTGCTTGGCCTGCCTTTTCTCCACTTGAAAAAGGCCCTGTCTTCACATTGGCAACGACTTGCTCAAGCGAGAGTCACCTGCCTATTCCGCGGGCCAAACCTATGGGAGAGGTGGAATCAAGGGTTTCGCTCGCCTGCCGTCGCGTTCCAACAAAACTCCTCGAGATGCCCAGTCGGGTGCAGGTTTTGGGCAAGCCGGGTCGACACCACCCGAACCCATCATCTCTGTCGACAGCATCAAGATGCAACTCTCAAGCCTACTCTTGCTCGTTCCCATGGCGGCGCAGCTTGCCCACGCAGAGAGGCGACTGCCCGCCGAGGTGCAGTTTGACCTTGTTTTCCCCCGAAACGAGACCTACTCGCCGACGCAATGGTTCCCCGTCATCTTTGGCATGCAAAACGCCGATGCTATCCTGCCCGTGGGCGGCCTCACGATCGAGCTTGGGGTGTGGACTGTGGACTACCGCAGCAATGAGAAAATCGGCACGTGGGGATACGGGGTTAAAAACTTCTACTCGGACGACATCTCCAAGGCACCCATCCCGACGCCGGGAGTCCGCTTCTTCCACCTCCCACCAATCAGCATGACCAACGGCACGAAGCAGTTCATCCTAACGTAGAATGTATATCACACACTGGACGTCTCTCTGAGAGCCACCTTCCCTTTGCGGCAGATGGACCAGTGCCTAGGCCAGACCTGTGAGGCGCAGAATAGATCAAGCTGCGCTGGCATACCAGGATTCGGAAATTCACGACAACGCTGAGTGTTGCTGGTGGCTCCATCTTGGTTGGTGCAGCCCACCTCGCTGCATGATTTCATGTGGGTTGGGAGATATTTGGCCGAGATCTAGTGCAGAGAAGCAGCTCGTCGTGGCAGCTGTCCGGCAGTCGTTGTGCGGTTTTCATGGCCTAAGCGGGCTCGAACGCACGGGTGGGTGGTCAAGAGGTTCGTGGCCGGATATATCAAGATGGTCCTCTGGAGGCAAGGCAGGGCTCTCGTGAACCGTTTCTTCACCGCCTCCGCTCCCATCACTGACCAGCAGCCCATCAGCCAATCTACATCCAGGTGTTGCAGCTCGCTCAGCTCCTCCTCAGGAATGCTACGCTTCTCTGCTATCGCCACTCTTGGCCTTCTGGCCACCCGGGGCGCCGGTGCTTCGGTGCATCGCCGCTGGGACAGCGTCGCGCCTCTCTTCGACACCGATCCCGGTGCCCCGTCAGAATGCAGTCTGTGGTGGAACACCGACGATGGGCTGCCCTGCGACGCTGCTCTCACGATCGCGGGCGCGACGGAGGCGGATTTGACGAGGCTGGTGAGTTCACATGTCAACACCTTTCCAGGGGCAACGGCGGTGTCTAAAGACGCAACAATAACACTAGCCCGCTCCTGCAGAACCCATCAGTCAAGTCTTGTAGGGACTGGGAGTCAAGCAGGTCCTATTGTGTTGGGAGTCCCAGCGCCGGCCCCGAGACCGACCCCGAGCCTGAGCCGGTGGCGGTGCCCAGCCCGACGACGCGGCCCAGCACCCCCACCACCACCCCGACCAGGCCGAGCAACGGGGTGCAGACGCCGGAGCCCATCCAGCCGGGCATGGTGGACAACTGCAGCAAGTTCTACCTGGTCAAGCGGGGCCAGGACTGCAACGAGGTTGCCCGCCAGGCCGGCGTCAGCCTCGACCAGCTCACCGGCCGGAACCCCAGCGTCGGCGGCTCGGCCTGCTCCGGGCTTTGGGCCGACGCCAACGTGTGCGTCGGCGTCATCGGGCCCACCCCGACCGGCCCGGCCGACGGCATCGAGACCCCTCGGCCCGCGCAGCCGGGGATGGTCGACAACTGCAACCGGTTCCACCTCGTCGTCGACGGCGACAACTGCTGGTCCGTCGCCACCAAGTACGGGCTCGGCGAAAGCCTGCTGCACCTGTGGAACAAGGATATCGGGGGCACCGCCTGCAAAAACATGTGGACCGGCTACAACATTTGCATTGGCGTTTCGGGCGGCGGCGGCAACGGCGGCGGCTCGCCCACCGTACAGCATCCGGCCAACCCGACCCCGCAGTCGATCCAGGACGGCATGGTCGGCAACTGCGACAGGTTCCACCTCGTGGGCCCGGGCGACAACTGCTGGAACGTGGCGAGGAGGTACGGCGTCTCGGAGCCGCAGCTCCAGCGGTGGAACGCGGGCATCGGCGGCGCCGCGTGCGGCGGCATGTGGACGGGCTACCACCTCTGCGTCGGGGTCTCTGGGGGCGGCTCGCAGACGCAGCCGCCGCAGCCGCCGCCGGCCAGTGGCACGCCGCAGCCGGTCCAGGACGGCATGGTGCGCGGCTGCAAGCGGTTCCACCCCGTCCAGGGCGGGCAGAACTGCGAGGGCATCTCGCGCACCTACGGCATTGGCGTCGGGGACTTTGTGAGGTGGAATCCTGCCGCCGGGTCGGATTGCCGGGGTTTGTGGGCCAACACGTACGCCTGCGTCGGTGTTTGAGCATCAGATGTTGGTGGGGATGTACAGCGATGGTCCGCAGCAAGAACTGTGTTTGGTCCTCAGTAATGGCTAATATTAATCATGGTATATCCCTCTTTGATGCGGCTCCGGTTCCCGACGAGAGGCCGGCACGTCCAAGGCCGCGCCAGCCCCTGAAAGCTACAAAGCCACATGCGGAAGGACAAACAACAGCAAAGCCGCACCTCCCAAGATCCCAGCATGCGAGTGAGAGAAAGGAGGACCGGCAGGTGGCGGCGCCTGGTCGTTGGCGTCCAGGCCCGGGGCCAGGTGGCCGACCAGGGCGGCGCCGCCCACGAGGCCGCCCGCAATGCTGACGAGGACGATGGGCCGCTGCAGGCTCCGCACGAGCAGGGCCGCGAGCCCGCCGCCGTCCTTTGCGCGCGAGGCGGCCTCGGTGACCGACAGCCACAGCTGGCGGACCAGCACGACGCCGGCGGCGGCGGGGCCCTGCGCGCAGACGACCCTCTGCATGGCCTCCACGATGCCAAAGGGGTGGCGGCCCGACGACGGCCGGACGAGGGCCGTCATCCAGACGGCCACGGCGCCCAGGTACTGCGCCGACGCCAGCACGGTGTACGGGTCGTGTGAAGACAAGGCGGCCTTGGTCCTCCGCCGCAGCGGCTGCATCGACAGGCGCACACCCGCGTTGGCCGCCGCGGCCAAGCATGCCAGCTCGATCCCCGCCAGCCCGCCCCCGGCGGCCGCGACGCACGAAAACACCCACAGGTTCAGCACGGCCGCCAGGATCTGCAGCCCCGGCACCCTTGCACCCCCGCCCCCTTCACGCACGGCCGAGCCGCAGCACCCCGCAAAGAAGCACCCGACGCGCCCGACCGCCTCGGCCAGGGGCATCACCGCCACCGCGGCGCCCAGCAGCGCGGCCCTGTCGACCGAGCCCGGCAGCGTCGG
>PYSQ01000379.1:7134-32457 GCA_003049435.1 Nakataea oryzae
AGAGAGAGAGAGAGAGAGAGAGAGAGAGAGAGAGAGAGCGAGGAGCGAAGGAGCTGCATGAATCCAATGTGACCATTGAAGGTCGCACAGCATGACGCTTGCCAGGGAGGGGTGAAGGAGGGACGGGTGCAATGGGCAGCACGCCCGCTGCAGCACACATATAGGCACAAAAAAAGAACCAAGAGAGGCAACATCAACACAAGGAGGTTGGAGTTTGAGAGGGGGTGAAGAAAAAAAAGGAAATAAGTAAAAAAGCAAGTGTGCGTGTTTCGGACTAGCTGGGCAGCCCACGCAACTTGGAGCAACAGCAGCATCAACACCAGAAGAATTTTCCAAAAAGGGACTATGCCGTCCGCCACCACGCCGCACTACACGCCCCTTGTATGGAGGTAGGACGAAGCGAGGGGGAGAGGGAGGGAGTGACACCCGGCGCACCAGGACCGCCACCCAAACCAGCCCTTGGAGTCGGGTATGCTGGTGCCCGAAATCTGGTCCCCGAAGCTATTTTTGCAGCCGACCGGCGCGACCACTTGGCAGTTTATCCCGCGGCAACAGGGGCACGAGGCAAGCCAGACGGCCCTGCATGGCGTTACGCAAGCATCCGGGTCGAGGTCGAGTCTTGGATGGGGGCTAAAGCACTGTGAGAACAAATGTGTGCGCGTGCGTGACAGCTGAGCATCCTTCTTTTTCCCCTTCAACCTACCAGTTCCTCTCCATCCATCCATCCACCCATCCATCAGACATCTAGATGCATCACGCCCGCACCTCCACTGAAAATGTGAAGAGAGTGCAACCCAAATCACGGAGCAACTTACTTTTTTTTTCTCTCTCGGGGGGAATTTCCCACGGACCTGGGTTTCACTCTTTCTCCTTAACACACGGTGATATTGACGAGGGGTTCTGCTAGAGGACTGTCCGATTGGACCCGGCAGGATAGCTAAGGCATAGTTGTGAGGGTGGTGTGTTCTGTTGTCCCTCTGGCCTGCCTCCCTCGCACTCTAACTGGCACTAGTTCCCTAGCGGGGACGCCCGAGAAAGCGGACCACAGGCGGGCTAGTCTGGACGGCGCAGCAAATGGGATCATGGACTGGATGGGGTTTCCTGGGGGATAGACATTGGCATATGGACCCGATCTCGCTCGTGGCAGCCAAAAGCCGAGCATCGGCAGTAGTGGACCCGTCCCTCCCCCCCAGCCAGCGCACCGGCTCCAGACGCCAGGGGGAGGGGGGGTTTCTGGGGGGTATTTGTCACGTTGTGGTGGCGCCCGGGGAGATGCTTCAGTGCGCGCACGGGCGTCCTTGCCGGTTGCCGGTGGTAGTGGTGGTGGTGGTGGTGGTGCGGACGACGGGCGGGAGATGCTCTGGGCCCTCTTGGTCGCTCTTGTGACCCAACGTGGCGGTCGGTGGCGGCTACATCGCTTGGGCTGCAGGCCAAGATGCTCGCGTACTAGCCTGTTCCTTTTTTGCTTGCCTCTCTTTTTCCTTTTCTCTCTCGCTCTCTCTCCAAACGACCCTTTGGGTGGCGACGGTGGCATCGTGAGGAACAAGCTGCCGGAAGCCAGACCCGGGCCGGACCCGGGACGAAAACGCAGCAAAAGCAACCCACGCAGACATGCAAAGACCGAGTCCAAGATTCAGTTGGTTGCAGGTCCAGATGGGGATGCAGATATGGGCGCAGTAAAAACAAGCAAAGCAAGCAAGCACCATGGCCAGCGAAATGGCTGGTTGGCTCGCTGGCTTCCCGCCCGACTTTGTCAGCCCGCCATTATCGAGGCAGAAAAGTTGAATGCCTGGGTCGGCAAGCAAAAAAAAAACGAAAAACGGAAGGAAGAGGGGGAAGCCCTGCACCGTTGATTGGTACTGTGTTCATCACGACTGGACTCTCGCTCCTGCCTTTAGAGGCACCGCCCGCCCTGAGGGGTGCAGGGCGTATTGGGAATTCACAACCGGCGACGGCTGTCGTGATTGGCCGGCAGGTCCCGAGATTTGAGACGGGGCAAAGCTGCAATATTTGCTGCAAGATGTCGGGGAAGGAGCGGGTTGCTTCTGTCCCCCATTTCTTGGGACTCTTGGGGGCCAGCAGGCGCCGATGGTACCCAGAACATATCCCGAGCAGGCAAGTCTCCTACGCGGGCTTCATTTCTGGTTGTTTTTGATTGCCACAACCAGGAAACGACCAGCAAGCCGTTTGCCCATTCGCCGGCGGCCTGGACTCCGCGAGCTGGGAACTGAGGACTGATCTATCACTCCCGCCGCTGGTGCCGGTGCCGTCAGCACTGCAACGGCATTGCTGCATTGGCTGCTGGCCTCCAACACAAGCCTTTTTTTCTCTCCGTTTGCCAGCCAAGGTCCAGCCACATGGGCAAAAGCAAAGCCCAGGTCCGGAAGCCCACGAGACCGGAACCTTACCTCCACCCGTACCTGCGCCCTGGAACGCCCGGCGCGCATGTGCGAGGGTCTTTAGCAACAGACTGTCCGTTTTCGGCGGCCTTTTACGGCAGAGGATGGCAGAAAAGAACAAGAGATATGGGGGCCGGATTATTGGCTTTTTCGCTTCTGCAGGTGCCTGGCGTCACATCACACGGTGCCACCAAGCACAAATCCACTGGCCCTTGTTTCTGTTCTTTCTGGCAGTGGCGTCGGTGGCGGGCGGGAACGGCGAGAGGAAGGGCGGCGTGGTCGCACGCACACTCGGTATGTACCAGTCGAGAGGGAGCCCATGTACATGGCTGGTACCTCGACGGACAAGCAAGTCAGGATGGCAAAGTATAATTGTGGAAGTCCAAAACAGCGACAGGCACGACAGGCCGTCATCCTGCCCGTTTTGCCTGATCGACAGCTCCAAGGACGCGGCCACCTGATCGGGAAGGGGGATCGACACTTGCCCGTTTTCATGCCAATATCCCATTTTCCATCTCTCCCATTCCTGTCTCTCAGAGTCTCTGCGCTAACGGGGAAGACAAGATATTACGAGCAAGAAGAAGCAAGCACAGCGCGCGCTGGCAAGGCGGGAAAGAAATAAAAAGGAAGGAGCCGACAAAAAACAAGCCACCTCGCTCCAGCTGCCGCCGCCGGCGCCTGCTGCCTGCACCGTCGATCTTCCTAGGCCAGACTTCCGGGCGAGAAAAGGGGCGTGTCTGTATGCTGCTCGATTGACAAAAGGGAAATATGGACGCGCCGCCTGTTTCTTTCGCCGGCTTCCTGATTTTTTTGTTGTTTTTGTGTATACGCAGAACCCTCCTCCGGAGCACCTTCCTGTATTAGCTGACCGTGAGAGCGGGAAGGTAGCATTAAAAAGAAAAAACAAGAAAAACAAGAAAGGCCAATGTGCTCCTCGGGCCTCGTCTGCAGCGCAAGGCAAGACAAGGCAACGCAAAACTTGTCTGCCCATGTCTGATGGGGATTCGCAGTAGTCTGCCGATCGTGCCTCTTCTCGGCGCCCAAGGACAAAGGCCCCGTCGTTGGCCGATCGCTTCCCTCCCCGCCCGACAGCAACGACACGACGACGACGGCGGCCTGCTCGCCCGACGTATCCACCCGTCCACGGGCCTCCCCCCTCACCCGAGGCTGTCGACATCGCCAACTAGGCGGCATATTTCACCTTGCTAGCCACCTGCCTGTCCCCCCCTGGGCTAGCAAGTCCCCGCCCCAGCTCCTGCGCGGGAGAGACCAACTGGGGCCGCAGGTAAGGGTCGCCGCCGCCCGGCGCACTGCCTGGCTTTGTTGGTGCGGTGCGCACCGGCCAAGTCACCGAGCGCGGATAACCACGCCAAGCGCCCTTTTTTTCAACCCTCCCCAGGCCTAGGCAGCTAAGCCCATGCCGACAGGCCCAAGCCATGCCGATCCGCCGCGCGCCCTCTTGTTTCTTTTTGACAGGCGGCCGGACGGCCAAGCACCCCCAACCAAGACCAAGGACCCAAGGGCCCGCGGGTGGGAGACGGTGACGCGCCTTTCTGCGCGGGACCGAACCCGCAAACGCAAGCGCACGCACGCCCGCCCGCGCCGCGCCGCGCCATATCCTGACACACGCCCCCTCCATTCCGTCCCCCCGCGCTAGTGAGGGCGACGGTGCCATGCGCCTCTTTGTGTTAGTCTCGTCGTCGCCCTGGTTGTCTGGCTGTCCGGTGGCCTACCGTGTTTGTTCGCCCGCCCCGTGCTCTGGTTTCCCCTTCCCTTTTCTGCCGCCTGCATTAGGCCCCGGCCCATGTCCAAAACAAAGTAGAGCCCATGATGTGAGACGTGTTGATCAGAGGAAGGGGGGGCGGACCTTGCAGGAAAGCAACCTGTGTATTATGGGCAGGGAATAACACGAAGGAGAGAGCATACCGGGTCGCACAGGACAGGTACAGGGGGGGTTAATAACAGCAAAGTGAAGACTGAGACAAATCCAGTGGCGTTTTACAAAGTCAAATACCAAATGTAACAACACTTCTTGTGTACGACCGCTTTTGTTCTTGAGCACACCTTGCTCTTTGCTGGGCTTGGTGTACCCGAGCCAGACCGAATCTGGGGCTGAAGAAGGAAAAACAACGAAAACTCCTGCCGAGGAGCGCTACTCTTTCTCCAGAGGCGTGTATGACCTCGGAAGGGGCACCCGAGGAGCAAAGAGGGGGAGGGAACACGAGTTGACAAAACAAGAAGTAAACCAAGCAAAAAAAAAAAAAGATTCTTGGAAACAAAAAAGAGGCCATGTCTTTCAACAGCTGACCCAAGATGAAAATGATGGACAAGAAATCTCCGACTGCCCATAGCGTCTCGAGGCAGGTGATTTCCAGCAGGGCGTGCCTACATTAGTTCACCTCAGTTTCGGTGGGCGCGCGCCATCGGTGGGTGGATGGGTGGGCGGGCTGCCCCTTCCGGTGGAACGGAGGGCTCTTTTTTTTTCTTCTTCTTTTTCCCTTCGCTTTGTGGCTTTGGTCTGCTCTTGCTACGTGCCACGATTCTACTCAATACAAGAAACAAGAAAAACAAGAAGAAAAAAAAGCGGCTGTTGTTGCTCGCTGGGAGGGCGGGGAGAGGCAGGCCCGGTCTGGTCTGCTTGCGACGACGAGAACCCGTCTGGGAAACCTCTACGTGCCAGCCTTGCCCTCTCCCGACCGAGTCTTGGCCCACCCGCCTGCCGTGCGTCGTGTCTCTGTCTCTCTCTCTCTCTCTCTCTCGCTCTCTCTGGCTCCTCGGCTGGCTAATGTCGCCGCGCGAGCCATGGCTTAATAAAGGCTGCATCATCTTCCGCATCACTCGGATGCCGGTCGGGGGCGGGAGGGCTGGCTGGCTGGCTGCAGCAGTCCGTGGGGCTGACAGGTCCGCGACGGATTCGGTGACATGGATGACGCAAAGCGAACCCCGGGCAGCGGCTGGCACGTTGGATTATGGAACGAGAAAACCGGTCAAGACGGAGAAAAAAAAAAGAATGGCAGATCTCATCCGAGCGCTCCATCCCAACAGTTCTTCTCTCCTTATTTTAACCTTGGAGGAATCCTTGCTTGATTCCCGAGAGGCCAAAAAAGGAGATGAGCGTTAAGAGTACACGACAGGGAGAGTAAAAATAAAAATAAAAACAGGGCGCACACGTTGCAAAGTCGAAACAAGCCGTCTCTAAACCTCCTCCGGAATAGCTTTCCGCTTCCATCACCCGGTGAGGACGGTCGGGCCAGCTCAGCCCAGACAGGCACCTCGAGTCATGTCAATACCAAGAATAAGTCAGATTGGAAGAATTTCGCGTTTTCGCCTCATACATGTAGAACAAGAAGAAAAAAAGGTGAGCAAAAGGAAAGAAGAAAGAGACTATCGAACCAAGCCAAATCGTTACCAGGTCCAGTCTGTGTGGTTTTTAATCCGAACAACCTCGTCATCAAAAGCATAAAAAGACATTACACCCATACATACACAGCCCCACGTTCCAGCCGCTGGCATCTCCTAGCTCACCGTCCCAGCCGGAGACGTCTCCCCGCCCGCGCTAAAGCGTAGGGGCACGGAGCTGAGGACGCGCGCGCGAGGGGGGATCTTGTCGCGCCCTAGCTTCATGGAGCGGTCTAGATCCTGAGCCACCCCTCCTTTCCACCTGCACCTTCGGATGAGAGAGCGAGGTCGTTAGGGACGGCCAGGCGCCAGACAGTGAGGGACGGCTCCAAAGCAGCAAAGCACCGTGTCTTCCGTTGCGTGCTCCTTGTTCTGTTTCTACAGTTTGGCTGCTGGAGCAGCGGTACCCACAGTCGTGATCTCGTTGTAAAGGAGCCTAGCATTTTGGGCACACGGTGGATTAGCGAAAAGAACAAGAACAAAAAAAATAGTGGGGGAAATAATGGACGGTGGGCAGGCTTCTTACGAGGTCAAGAAATCGGCATATTCTTCGCCGGTGACCTGGGTGGCAAAGTACTTTGCGGCGAGCTGCATCTTGTTGCCCTTGGGCAAGGACTTGGCCATCTTGTCGGCCTCCTCGTGGAGCAGGCGGAGGGCGTAGGCCTTGTCGACCTTGCGGCCCTCGGCAGTGCTGACGCCGTGGCGAACCCACTGCCACAGCTGGGACCGCGAGACCTCGGCCGTGGCCGCGTCCTCCATCAGGTAGTTGATGGGCACGCAGCCCACGCCGCGGATCCACGCCTCCATGTAGCCCAGCCCGATGTACAGGTTCTTGCGGATGCCGTCCTCGGTGATCTTGCCGGGCACGTTCATGTTGAGCAGGTCGCGCGCGCCCACGGGTGTGTCCTCCTCGCGCCGCACAAACAGCTGGTTGGGCGTCGGCATGTGCTTGTTGAAGATCTCCGACGCGATGCTGGCCAGCGCCGGGTGGGCGACCCAGGTGCCGTCGTGGCCGGCCCGGACCTCGCGCAGCTTGTCGGCGCGCACGCCATCCATGGCCCTGTCGTTGGCGGCCTTGTCGTCCTTGATGGGGATCTGGGCCGCCATGCCTCCCATGGCGTGGACGCCGCGCTTGTGGCACGTCTTGATCAGCAGGCGCACGTAGGCGTCCATGAAGGGCACCGTCATGGTGACGGCGGCACGGTCGGGGAGCACAAAGTCCGGGTGGTTGCGGAACTTCTTGATGGTGCTGAAGATGTAGTCCCAGCGGCCGCAGTTGAGCCCGGAGCTGTGCTCGCGCAGCTCGTAGATGATCTCGTCCATCTCAAAGGCGGCCAGGATGGTCTCGATCAGGACGGTGCCGCGGATGGTGCCGCGGGCCATGCCGATGTAGTCCTGGCCCAGGTTGAAGGCGTCGTTCCACAGGCGCGCCTCGAGGTGCGACTCCATCTTGGGCAGGTAGAAGTAAGGGCCGAAGCCGCGACGCACCGCCTCGTGCGCGTTGTGGAAGAAGTAGAGGCCAAAGTCGAAGAGCGAGCCGCTGATGGGCTCGCCGTCGACCGTCACATGCTTCTCCTCGAGGTGCCAGCCGCGCGGCCTCACGATGAGCGTGGGCAGCGTCCGGTCCGTCCGCAGCTTGTACTCCTTGCTGCCCTGCTTGAAATCGACCTGCCGCCGCACCGCATCGTACAGATTCACCTGGCCGTTGATCATGTTGTCCCAAGTAGGGGCACTCGAGTCTATCGGAACGCCGCCGTGGTCAGAATCCTGCTTGCCCGGCCTCTGCCCACCACTCCCCCTCACAACTTGGCTGCTTACCTTCAAAGTCGGCCATGTACGTCCAGACGTTGGAGTTGAGGGCGTTGACGACCATCTTGCGGTCGGTCGGGCCCGTGATCTCGACGCGGCGGTCGACCAGGCCGGGGGCGGGCGGGGCACCCCTCCATGTCTGGTCCTCGCGCACATGCCTAGTCTCGGGCAGGAAGTCCGGGAGCACGCCCTTGTCGATCTCGGCCTGGCGTTGCTTCCGACGCTCCAGCAGGGCCTTGCGGCGCTCGTTGAAGGAGCGGTGCAGCAGGGCCAGGAAGGCGAGCGCGGGCGGCGTCAGGATCTTGCGCTGCTCCTCACCCACGGTGCCCAGGACGTTGACGCCCTCGAGGATGGCGTCGGTGGAAGCCATGGTGGTGGATCCGCCTTGCAGTGGCCAAGCGTGCTAGATAAGAGGTGACTGGCTGTGTGACGATAGATAGCGCAGCGGGGCTGGCTGGTTAGTGATGATTATGGATGGTGGTCAGGGCGGGCGGTAACTGCTATGGTGGTCATGAGGAGGAAGAGGAGGAGCGGAAAGATGGCAAGAGACAGAGGGCAGAGGCGGGATAGATAACAGAAAGCTTACCGGCTGGTGAGACGGCTCGGGCAATGGATGGATAGCAGGGGCCTCCGAGATAGCACCAAGCTTAAGCCGAACCGAGGTGGTCGCAGCTCTGCAGGGGAGGGCGCGGCGGTTGATTCCCGCTGGGCCAGCCAATGATGAGCGACGGGTAGGCGGCAATACCGGGGCTGCGATGACGAAAACAGGAGGGGAGAGCAAAGGCAGGAAAGCGAGAAGGCAGCCCCCTCTGGTCAGGCATGATGCACAAGCATTGGTGGCACTGGCTGCACTGCCAGGAGCCTACAGCCCGAGCTCGGCCCATCGGATGGGATGGGGGTCGGCATCCATCAGCTTGACCAGCCTACCCCAGATGCGGGCTGGGGGAGTACTTTTTTTCTTTTGAGGGGTGCCTGGCCTGGTCGTTGCATCGCGGGCGGAGGCTTGTGAAAGTGTGGGGTTTGGGGCAAGGTAACAGGCTGGCGGGTGCCGGCGCGATTGAGCAGCGAATTGGCATGTGCTCTGCACGGGAGGCGGGCGGGAGCTCTTGGGGCTAGCCACCATGCCTAGGCCTAGTACCTGAGGTGTCAGCCAAGCGCTAGGCCTTGCTCACTGTGAGGTCATTGGGGCGGCCGATCCCCAGGAGCTTAGCATCAATTGAGTGGCGGGGTTGTCGGCGGTACGGAGCCGCCCTCGCTCGAGCGATGCTCCATCTTGCCCGAATGGAATGCACGCGCCCCCAAAGACAGCGGCCGGAAGCGACTCGATGTAGTCGTCGCGCAGCCTCAACAAACAGAAGACCGCCGACATCGCCAGTCCGCAATCCGCAGCCCGCAATCCGCACTCATGCGGCCCTCACCGCATTCTGTATCACCCGCCAGAGAGGACCCTGAGCCGCACAAGGGAAAGCAAGTTGAACCATGGGGGAGAGCTCTCCACACTGCCGAGATCGCAACCGAGGCAGAGGGGAGCTCGGGAAAGTAGCAGCACCGCTTCCCGTCGGGCAACGTTTTCCATGCCGGCATTTCCCGACATCCCTCCTGGGTGCTTCTGCATCTCCGGCTGCCGTTGGTTTGTCTGTACACAGCGGAACCCCCGCCAGTCAGTCCTTTTAGTCACATGTACGGCCCTTCGTCGCGTCCACGGACAATTTGTTGACGGTCATGGTTTTGTCTTGGTGTTTGCTCATGTCGTATTATTATGTTTCATATTTTCTTATCCAAGTTTACGTGCGCATATGATATCCATTGTCTTCACAGTAGGCAGCAGAAGGACGGCCTTTCTTTTCCATAATACCAACTGCTCTGCTGCCCCTGGTGTGCAACGAAAACGAGAGCAATCATATTATACACTCGCCCACCCATTTCGGCTTCCCAGATCAGCCCTTGTAGGGGCTGGGGCCAACCATGAGCTCGGGCTTGACGAGGGTGTCGAACTCGTCCGAAGTCAGCGCCTCGAGCTCCATGGCGCTCTCCTTGAGCGTCAGGCCCTTCTTGTGCGCGTTCTTGGCCACCTTGCTGGCCATGTCGTAGCCGATCTTGGGGTTGAGGCACGTCACCAGCATTAGGGACTCCTTCATGATGCTGGCAATCTTCTCCTCGTTGGCCTGGAGGCCGGCCACCAGGTGCTTCTCGAACGAGCGCATGCCGTCGGCCAGCAGGCGGGTGCTGTGCAGCACGTTGCGGATGATGAGCGGCTTGTACACGTTGAGCTCGAACTGGCCGTTCATGCCGCCAATGGTGGCGGCAACGTGGTTGCCCATGACCTGCGCGCACACCATGGTGAGCGCCTCGCACTGCGTCGGGTTGACCTTGCCGGGCATGATGCTGCTGCCGGGCTCGTTCTCGGGCAGGATGAGCTCGCCCAGGCCGCAGCGGGGGCCGCTGCCCAGGTACCGCACGTCCTGCGCGATCTTGGTCAGCGACGTCGCCAGCGTGTTCAGCGCGCCCGAGGCGTGCACAAGGGCGTCGTGGGCCGCAAGCGCCTCGAACTTGTTGGGCGCCGTCTTGAACTCGATGCCCGTCATCCGGCTGACCTCCTCGGCGATGCCCTCGGCGAAGCCCTCAAAGGTGTTGATGCCCGTGCCCACGGCCGTGCCGCCCTGTGCCAGCAGCTTCAGGTCCGGAAGCGCCGCCTCGACGCGCTTGATGCCAAAGTCGAGCTGCGCAACGTAGCCAGAGAACTCCTGGGCTAGCGTCAGGGGTGTGGCGTCCTGCAGGTGGGTGCGCCCAATCTTGATGATGCGCTTCACCTCGAACTCGTCCACCTTCTTCTGGATGGCGGCCCGCAGGCTGTGGAGGGCCGGGAGCAGCTCGCCCTCGAGCTCGAGCACGGCGGCGATGTGCATGACGGTCGGGAAGGTGTCGTTGGACGAGGCCGAGCGGTTGACGTGGTCGTTGGGGTGCACCGGCTTCTTGCTGCCCATCTGGCCGCCCAGGAGCTCAATGGCCCGGTTCGAGATGACCTCGTTCGCGTTCATGTTGCTCTGGGTGCCCGAGCCCGTCTGCCACACGACGAGCGGGAAGTGGTCGAGCAGCTTGAGGTCAGCCACCTCGGCCGCGGCCTGCTGGATCGCCTTGCCAATGGTGGGGTCTGTTCTAGGCGGAGGGGTATTTTTTTTCTTGGTTAGAAAAAACAAGTGCTGAAAGATCACGATGCCGCCATCCCCGGCAGTGAGGGGAGCAGTGCCAACGCGGCGGGGAAAACACGCGTACCAAGTCCATAGCGCATGTTGACGGTGGCGGCGGCGCCCTTGAGGATACCGAGGGCCTTGACGATGGGGGGCGGCATGCGGTCCTGGGGCTGGTTGATGCGGAAGTTCTCGAGCGAGCGCTCCGTCTGGGCGCCCCAGTACTTGTCGGCCGGGACCTGGACGGCGCCGAAGGCGTCCGTCTCGGTCCTGGTGGGCTTGCTGCTGTCGCTGGCGGACATGGTCGCTGGCGTCGAGTGGAAGAGCCGTCGGGGCGCTGCGAGGGTGGCGAGAGAGGAGGTGGTGGAGACGGATGAGGGGTGGGATTGCAGGCCCGCCGGGATGCGGGCAGTGCCGACGCTGTGGGATGATGTAGCCGTCCGACTCGAACAGCGACGGCCGGCGCACGTGTACGAGCTCAGAGCCCTCAGTCCCGAGGCCGAGGCAGTGGTGGCCGGGCCACGTGAGGCAAGGTTCCTGGCCGGCCCAAGAGCCGCCGTCTGCATTGACCGGAACATGGTTTAGGGAGTGATGCCGGTTGCCGGTAGCGCCTGTTATTCGGCTCCTCGGCTGGTGGCGGCGGAAGGCTGGGCGCCGGCTGGGGTTGGGCAATGCTGGCCTGCGCCGTCAATTTGGGTTGGGGCTGCTGCGCGAAGCAAGTGCTGAACGTCGACCGACGATTGCGAACCGTGGGCGGGGGAAACAAACAAATGCACGGCGCTTGATATACAAAACAAACAGTCTATCCGCCCGCTGGTTCGGTTCTCGTCAGGCTTGCGAGTGGAAGCTGGAAATGGTGAGAGGGTCGACGGAAGCCGCCAGAAGGAATGAAAAAAAAAATTGCGCTCACCAAACGGCAGGCCGGAACGACACGGAGGCGGGACCCAACGGCAGTGGGTAAGAAGCGTCCCCCGGTTTGGTACCATCCCGCCCACATCGCCGCGCAAAGTACATGGCCAGCGCACCCAACTTTGTCCTGTGGGCGTCGTGCCCTGGCCCATGCACCCCGACACGCCGCAACCTGCCACCCCCCATCTGCTCGCATGGACGTCTCTGCCACCTCGGCTTCCTCGTCGTCTGCCGGCGTCTTGCATCTGTCGATCCCGGCCGTCCGAGATGGAGCCCCGGAAGTGGCCACCAATTGCACCGTCACCACCGCCACCTCGCCGGATGGGTATCCGTCCGTTGGTCACAGTCATCTTGTTTTTTTTTTCTTTCTGTCTCTGCGTCTCTTATTTCCAGTTCCCAAATCTGTCGTGAACCCCCGAGTAAAACGGCCGATCTACCTCCGTGCTCAAAACCTCCAAGTTCCTGGTGATGCTAACTATGCAGGTGGCTTTCTGGGCCGAGGCCACTCGGTCCGATGGACGGCAGTGCAATGGTACGCAGGGTGGAGTGCAGTAAATACGAGACCGACCTTGCTGCCGACGCCGCCGCCACCGCCACCGCCCTCCCTGGTCCCGTCTGTGTGCGACGACGCGACAACCAGGAACATGTTGCACGAGGCGCTTGCTGCCGCTGATGCTGCTGCAGTTTCCGGACCCCAGGCCAAGGCAAGCACGAAAACCGAACTCGTGAATGCACGCGCGCACCAATGACGGATGATACGACGGATGGACGGACGGGAGAGCCCGTTTAAAGGGAGCGAGTGAGGTTGGGGTCACGCTCGCATGCCGTGAATAGAAGAGAGATCTGCCATCAAACATGCGTCCGATAACAAGTCGCACGCGTGCATGGGAGGCAGCCGCTGTCAAACCGGTGCAGATGCAGCTGGCCAAAAAGGACACTTTCAGCGAGCGCTATGGGCTGGTTCCGTCTGTGCTTCCATGGTTGATGGCCAGCAGGGATAAGGGATAGCCTCAAATATAAGCCGTCCGTGGGGTCTCGCAGGGAGGCAATCAATCATCCGAGAGGTCTTGTTTCATGCCCAGCAGCACAAGGCGGCGGCCCCAGTGGGCGAGCCTGGGGAGAAAAGAGATGCGCTTGAAACTCGTTTGATCCTCTGCTTGGGGCGACGATGCCAAGAACCCCAGGGGCCAAGCTCTGGCAAGATCTGGTCGGTGCACGACGGCCCACCAGAAAGAAAGAAAGGGGAAGAAAACAAAGAGAGAAAGAAAAAAGAAAAAAAAAAGACGCCAAGGACGCAATAAGAAAACGAGACAAATTCTGCGGCTGTGGCTGGAAGGCTGTGCATCTTGGTCGTTTCCTCTGCTGCCGTGCGCCTCGCGAGCGCCGTGACGAAACTGAAGAGGCGCGCTGTGCGGCTGCGGGTGCTGCTGTTTGCGTGCAACCCGCAGCGCTGCAAGTACCGGCACCAGCACCCCATGCATGTACCTACTTGGGTACTTTGGCCCCAACGACCCGGCGCGGAGGGCTGGTGGGCCGGTTCTAGGCCAGATCAGGCCTTGGCTGCGCAGTTTCCACAAAACCACACCACCCACATTCCCCAGGCGGCAGGCGCTGATGCATCCCCGAGCTGGATTCGGCGCCTCCTCCTCTGCCAGTGCTCGACGGGCTTCGGTCGAGGACGGCGATGCGATGTGTCTCAGGCACAGAAAATGCAGGGCTCTGTTGGCGGCTGGAGGCGTGCAAGCAGGCCGGCGGTTATGCATGTCGCACCTGCTGCAGGGCGCCGTCCGTCTCCTGGCGAAAAAAGCCGGACGTTGAAGCTGAGGTCGTGCGTGACCTGTGTAGCTTGGCGGCCGTCCCCTCATGAGCAAGTTTTCTCAAAATCCCACCCATCCCACCAGCCTCGGCCGCTTGCTTTCCCTCCCGCCTCCCTCTCCATTCCAAACACTCTCTCAACAGGGCCCTCGGAGAGCCGTGAGCAGCAAAGAAGGATAGCAACGCCCTGTTGTTCGGTACCAAACGCTCGACGGCAACACCAACAACAACAAGAACAAGCAGGACCCCTGCCATCGATCGCGACCCCCTCCCGTTTCGCTGCCCCCAACCAGCGCAAACTTGCTCTTGCGACCCAACCCCGGTCCTCGCTGCGACACGTTTTAATCCAGGGGGCTCGCTGTCAGCGAAAGCATCCGTCCGTCGATCTCGAGAACGATATTCACCTCGCATTTATTATCCCTTCCTGCCGCCCGCCCAATTCCAAGAAAGCCGCCTCTGCCACGCCCACTGCCAAGCCCATCCTTCTTTTACTGTCTTTTTTCTTGTTTCTGCTGCCACGTCCGTGCTAGTCGCGGTTGTTTTTTGGTTGTTATTTTTTTTGTAATTCAGACAACCCTCGATATCCTTTCCGCACAGATCCAATACCACGACCGAGCATTGTCCCTCTCTCTCCACCTACACCTCCCGCACACGCGCATCATCCACCATGATCTTCCCGAGGCACGGCGCCGAGCCCCATGGTGCGGCCACGGCCACTGCCGGCACTTCCATGGCCGACATGGCTGGTATGGACATGTCCGGTGGACACGGTGGCAACGGGCACGGGTCCGGATCCGGAGGCGGCATGATGATGATGATGTCGATCTTCCAAAACGACCCCAAGACGGCCCTCTACTCGACGGGCTGGACGCCCAAGAACTCGGCGGGCTACGCCGGCACCATCATCTTCCTGATCCTGCTCGCCGTCATCTTCCGCTGCATGATCGCGGCCAAGGCCTGGCAGGAGGCGCGCTGGCTCGACGCGGAGCTGAACCGCCGCTACGTCGTCGTCAACGGCCGCCTGCCCATGGCCGAGCGCGCCTCGGTCGACTCGCTCGCCAAGCATCCCCAGGCCGTGCTGTCGCAGAACGGCGTCGAGGAGAATGTGGTCGTCGTCAAGAAGCACGCCGTCGGCCCCCGCCCCTGGAGGCTCTCGGTCGACCCGGTGCGGGCGCTCATCGACACTGTCATTGCTGGAACTGGCTATCTACTGTGAGTTTTTTTTACCGGACTTTTTGTCCTCTTACACCAGCGCATGCAGAGCACATTGCTGACGGGCTTTTCAAACAAACAGCATGCTTGCTGTCATGACCATGAACATTGGCTACTTCTTGGCAGTCCTCGGTGGAACCTTCATCGGCTCTCTCGCCGTTGGCCGCTTCTCTCCCTCGTCAGAACACTGAGAAGGGAACTAGCGGACGCAAGAGGTTCGGCGGGCTCTACAAGTTGCCATGCTGGTTCAAGGCCACTCCTGTCTGTATATCTTTTAATACAAGTAACGACAAAAAAACACACAAAAAAAACCTCCGCTTTTGGCTGATTGGGCTATTCGTGTTTGGTGTCTATCTTTCATTTTTCTTCTATCGTGTGGATGCCATGTACGAACAGCAATCACAGTATGCTCCTTCGAGAGGAACAAGCTCCACGTCTACGGGGGAAAGCTGCTCCATATCTCCTACCAATTCAACAGCTTGGGCCCAGTTGAGCCCGTCCTCTCCTTCTCGGGGAAATTCTGATTTATCTGGTGAGAGCCAGTATCGGGACAGGGGCAGTCGTTTTTAGTCCGGACTTTTGCTGGCGTTCAGTCAGTAGTCAGCAGCTGACCCGCAAGTACTCTGTACCTACAGAAACTCGCCATAAATGGAGCCATGCGAGAGGGGGGGAAAAACCCCGGGGAAATGTTCTCAAACTTGCTCAGCTTTTAAAGCCTTTTTGCATGGGCCCGTCCGCATGCACTGACATCTGATCTTGGCAGGGCTCTCCACCCTCCCTCCTTGCCGGCGCTGCTTCCCCGCAACGCTTGGCCCGCCGACAGCAGCAGCCCCGTCTTGCCGTGGTTTTGCGGCCCCCGTCGGAGGCTGGCGGCGCTCGCCGTCTAGACCGGCCTGCCGGCTGGGCCGGGCCAAAAAGAAAGTTGACGCGTCTAGATATGTAGTAGGCAGGTGCTTCTTAGTGCCGAGTAGCCCCCTGACAACCCAAGTGATGACTTGGCAGCCAAATTGCCTGGCATGTTCTCCTGGTGACTTTCCAACCAAGTTTTACTTGTTTGACTCCTTGCATGTGTCTACTTTTTTGCTATTCTCTTCGCTTTCGCTTTTCCAAGTCATCCGCGTTCCTGCAGCCCTCGGCAGAGTGGCCATCTTCAAATACTCGACACAATTACCTACCTAGATCCATCCCCGAGATGTCTTGCATCATACTAGTGTCTCGGAGACACGGCTACAAAAAGAAACCGACGGATTGTGTCTCGGGAAAAAAAGGGCTTGAGATAACTAGTGCATCTCTTATCGCATTCATATCCGTCCTGCACCGCCCTCATCATCGATCTACCCTACCCATCGCCGCGCCATGTCTCGGCCTGTTTTTTTTTACATGGCCTTGCCGGCCTTCGACGTGAATATGCACACCGGCAAGACAAAACCGGACAGCCCAGGCAGGTGTAAAAGTAAGCATGGGGGAGGACGCGGGGAGCAAAGATGAGACGCCGATGGGGGTTTTTTTTTTGTTTTGTCCGCGTAACCGCCTCCCCCGTCACTGCAATGTCTTACCCCAAGCCTTTGAAAATGTGGTACAGGAGCATTTTGTTTCTTATGTCAGGATCACAAAGGTCCATGGACAGCTCGGGCTTACTGCTTCTCTGCCCTCCGGGAGTCATCTTGTGAGATTGCGCTCTGCGTGCAACCGATCGTCTGCCGGGTATTCAAGTTACCGGCACGGGAGGGAATAAAAGAAAAGGCACCATCCCTCTTGCCTCGATCTCGGCGTAATAGCGATCCCAAGGCGGGTCTGGCCTATGTGACACCGCTAGCGCTGGAGGGGTTTCGGGGTCGCCGAGGATACATCGGGCTACACAAATCTGACAAATGAGGCAATCATGCGAGGGGGGAATGAACATCTACCTGCCTGCCATTCGTTGTATAGGATTATGCAGGGCTCCTAAATTTAAACACATTGACATTCTAGTTCATTTCCTCTTTGAAATCTTGGCGTGGACCATAAAAAAGAAAAGGTGTTGGACGCAAGCATATGCGGGATTCGATTCGCTGTCGGAGCGTCAAGCCGCTGAAGAGAGCATGTGCCTACCTTTCAGGTGTAGTCTGCTCATCACGCCCATGCCGTTTCCTGGACAGGCTTGGCTAGTTGCAGGAGCCATGAGGCGGGTCATCGGCGGGTAGGCACATGGCGGATGGGAAAGGACGTGAAAAAGGAAGTGATTGCCTGCCTAGGCATGTTGAGGTGTGTGAGCGTCTTTTGTCTGTGTGTCAAAAAAAAAAAAGATCTGGGTGTGCAATGCGTGGCCGAATCTGGACGAGGCTACTTCCTAGGGCGAGGGCGATATCGCAAAGAGGCTAGCCCAGGGGGAGCAGCCCGGCGTTGTCCTTGTCAAAATAGGAAACCCCCAGGAGCAACGTCGCTGAGCCCAGAGAGGTTAGGGTTGGAGGGCGAGGGGTAGGGCGAAAAAAAAAATAAAGATCAAAAATTAGAACACAAGCAACGGCGGGTGAAGCCGCCTAGCCGTCCGCCCGTTCACCCGCTTTCGCCGTGCGCCGCCTGGCGCTGGTCCCTGGATCTTGTATGTCATAGCGCATAAGGCTTTCCACGGGGTGTTTTTTTTTCTTTCCTGCTGGCACCCAGAGCTGCGTCTATGTGTGCAACGATGCACCATTTCGTCTACTCATCTACTCACGCGAAAAGAACAAGCATGGGTGATATCTTCGCACATGCAGACCGCGAGCATGGAACAACGCAATACGGCGAACCTGGGAAATCCCTTTGAACAGCGATATATAAAGCAATGGAGAGCTAAAAGGGAAGGAAGAGATCAACTATCATACAAAGGCGTGGTGGGTTGGGAATTATCTTGACCTTCTCCCCTCTCTCCCCTCCACAATCCGTTGTCCAACCAATGCACCACTTTCTTCTCTATTCTCGTATCCTTCCCATCTCCTCGGTAATAACCTCGTGGTCTTTCTTTCGTGCTTGGTCATTTTCTTCTTTTTTTGAAGCTTTTGTTCCTCTTCATTCAGCCACTTGCTCATGCACAACATGAATAGATGCACCAACGCACGAGGCTGGCATGACAACTTCCTGGAAGAGCTGGTTTGTGGAAAAAGAAAAGAAAAAAGGACAAGGAAAAGAGGAAAACCCGAGGCAGAAGGGATATCTCCGATGACTGTGATGGCTTGACTGGCTGAGACGAACGACAACGAGGCCGACGGCAGAGGGGTTGGATAAGAGCATTGCCAAAGTCCCCGTCGAGCCTTCAAGGTCGATTCTGACGGCCTCGCCATGGTCGTGCGGTGGTCCATCAAAGTTGGCGGCGAGAACCCGGCGAGGCGATGTGGATGCGTGTGGTTTGTGTCTTGTTGTCGTGGGTGCCGTTGGCCGTCCTTCCCAAACGCCCGCCCCTCCGACCAATACCCCTCATCCTCATCCCGTCGTGATAACCATGAGAAATGAATTCGCGATGCCTGCGACTGCATTATCCCCTCAACTCCAAGCGGTGTGCCGCCTTTGCTGCTTAAGCGAAGAAGTGCCACTGCGAGCCCGAAATACACCCCCAGAATAGCTGCCTGGTCACCCCAAGCCACCAACTCACAGCTATTTCTGCCTGACGCCCGTCCTGATAATATAGTGGAAATAAAAGGAAAACGATAGGAAAAATAGAAAACACACGTTAGACACAGGACCTCCCACAAGCTGCTCACGCGCAGCAAACTTTTCTTGTCAACAACCCATATAAAAGAGGATTGAGTGGCGGGGATTCGAGTGCGCCAACCAAGCGAAGGAAAATCAATGGCGTCCTTTCCTCTCTGACGATGGAAGAAGAAAAAAAAAAGCACAATGTTGTATGTCGGTAAGCCGGTCGGGCTGAGGCATCCCAAGGACAGTCTGATTCGCATCGCTGCGAGCCTCCGTCCTGACCAGGTAGATCATAGACTAGGCGACGTCAGAGGCGGTGTGGTTATGAAGCCGTGGAGGCTGTAAGAAACCAGCATTTGTGCGTATTAAGAGAGGAAAGGACAAAGCTGAGGCGTAAACAGCCAGCCATGCAATGAAGCATGTGGCTGTCTGGACGCCGCTCCTGCAGGAAACCTCTCGGAATGCCTGCATGACGGACATCCAGGTCGCAAGCGCCAGGTGATTCTCCACGGCCAAGATGAGACTGCACTCGTAATGATTATGAGGGTATGGATGAGGGGGTTGAACACGTAGATGACACAAGGCTCGGGAAATAAGTAAGGGCTACATCACTTTCTTCAAGGATGCATTAGATGCAAGGGGTATCCGTATCAGTAGATCGATGCTGAACGCAAACGACATGCGGGAGGGCAAAAATCCCCAGCTGTGCCAGGGAACACATCCCGGGTCCTATGACTGGTGCGACGTGTGCTGGGGCATCCCCGATTGCGGCGGCATGCGATATGAGGCGCCCTGTTGTTGGACATAGGTCTGGTACGCCATCGTCTGGGGGTCCATGCCCGGCATGTTGTACTGCGGCATCCCGTGCGGGTGCTGCGGCATTCCCGGTGGCCTGGTGGGCTGCTGTGGCATGTTGGAGTTGGCGGCCTCCTCGGGAGAGTCCATCTGTCCATCATCGACGCCGTTTTCGTTTCCTGGCGCCGGCTCGGGTGCGTTGAGGCATGCCTGTGTTTTCAAGACAACATTAGCTTCTAGAACCAGCGGAGGTGGGTCAGGTGCCTCCACGCGTCCGAAACGCGGTGAGAGCGCGCATCCTGCAATACATGCCTGGATCAGGTTCTTGCCCTCGGCCTTTGTCACCAATGGCTGGAGTTTTGGTGTGGTGAACGTGTAGACGAGACCAGTCTCTGACACAACGAGGAGGAGAACCTGGGTGCCGGTGAGGACGGAGAGCTCGTAGGCCTGAGATGAATGAAGCCGGCGTCTGTCAGCAGAGGGAACTAGACGGCGGGGGGTTCACAATGCAGGATCGAGTCGAGCAGACAGTGACTGTGCGCGACTGGGAGGAAAGCCCGGACGAGGATGGACGCGCGCGAGGGCAGCGATTCAACGAACCTTCTTCATGATTCCAGCCTTGCGCTTGGAGAAGGTGATGTGGCGACGCGACTTGTCATTGATGAACTTGATCTCGATCTTCCTCCTCTCGCGGCCGCCCTTGTCATCATCGTCGTCGTCGTCGTCGGCGGCACTGGCGCGCTGGCGCTTGATGCCTCGGCTCTCGCCGGCAGGTGCGTTGCCATTGCCGACGGAATGGGTGTCGTCGCCGAGCTCCGTGGGGGAGGTCTGCTCGTGCTGGTCTGTGATGTCGGCCATTGTGACTGGTTTGGTGCAATGATGGGAGGGAGGTAGGCTCTTAGAGGAACGAAAAGGGCAAGTAAGGGTGGGTATGGCTGTTTTGAGGTTGTTCGGCCGATGGCCTAGACTGGATCTGGCCTTTTTGCGGAGAGGGCGGAGACGGTGGTTCGGGTAGGAGTTGCCTGATTGTCGCGCGAAAACCTGGTTGGGTGCTGGCGATAGGACTGGGCTGGCCTGCCTGCTATATCGAGTCTGGTTTGCCCCCCGGTGGGACGGGAACGCGACAGGAAAAAAAAAATGGGGGCGGCTCCTTATTTGCCCCAGACTGTTTTGGGTTGCGCGAGTGCCTGGCGATTGCTGCGATGCGCGTTCGTGTACTGCTGCAGCACTTGGATGGAGACGAGTGCCAAAATGCAGTCGCTTCCGAAACAGGCAGGACAGGGTTTAAAAAAGGACGAGGGGGGCAGAGCAGCCCGGAAAACAGGAGGAAAATAAAACCACCGAGGCGGAGGACAGATGCACACCAGACTCAATTGTCTGACTTGCGGGCGGCTTTGTGCAGGGCAAGGAAGGTACCGAAGGTAGCCTCCCACACACGCCTTGGGGGGGAGGGGGACAGACGTCAAAAGGTGGTTAGAAACGACTAACGACGCGGGACCCTGTGGCAGGCTTATAGCCTAAGGCAGGCCGCTTTAGGAAAGGCAGGCGGCGGGTTAGGCAGGCAGTAGGGCCGGGTCGAAGAATGCGGGTTGTGGTTGGAAATCGCAACAGTCGACGGAAACGGCGGAGGGTGCAGGTCTGAGGGAAGACAGCAAGCGCGCCTCAAACAGGAACAAGAAGTAATAATTGCCCGAGGAAGTAAAAGAGAGAGCGCAAGACCGAAAGGAGGAAAATGCGACTGGAAGGCGTGTAAAACCAATAATTGACGTTTTGGGATCGCAGCGGGTGGCCTGGGCGGGAAATCAAGTAGGTCCTGGTAGGGGAACCCTCGACTTGATCGGGCAGGCTTGGGTGACTGCAATCGGAATGAAAAGAGGATAGTGAGGTGGTAGCACGGGCTCTTTTGCGGGACAAGCCACTGAAGGGTTAAAAAAAATCGTAAAAAAAATCCTGAACGGGCGGGGGTTGGAAGGGGACAGAGAGGTTGGATCCAGTTGTCCAAACGGGGGAAGGTGGGAGACAGGTACGGGCACCGTGCAGCCTTCAAAAAGGATTTGCTTAAAAAAAGAAAAGAGTGAGGGCCACGAAAATTTGGGGATTTTCGAAAAAAAAGAAAAAAAAAGGAAGAAAAAAAAGAGGAAAAAAGCAGATAAAATGAAAAGCAGCTAGCAGGGGCAAATTCCTGAGCTAGCAACCACTGCCCGCCGCGCCCACATGCACAGCGGCACCGCGTGCACGGGTTGCAGCCACCTAGCAGGGGGGCGGGGTGGGATGGAAGTGGGGCTCCAGGACAAGGGCAAGGGCCCCACCGCCGAAGCGTGCAAACCGAATCTCAAAACGGTGCCCACCCTTTATCAGAACGTGTCGACACGGTGCTGGCTCCCCCAAGTCCCAAGCCCCAAGTCCCGCGTCGGGATCCCGAGTCGAGGGCTGCGCTACGGCTGGGCGCGCGGTGTGCCTATTTGCCAGGCACAATCTCCGAGGGCGTTTGCCAGATTGGCGGGCGATTGGCCCGGGGCGAAAAGGGTTTGGTTTGTTTCGATGCGCAAGTCGGCCGTACGTTGGCTGCCAGAAAGACGTGGACGTGCCACACAGATTTCAGGACCCCAGCCCAAAAAAAAAAAAAAAAAAAAAAACGCCCCAGTGCCAGCAACAAACCTACGCCTCGGTCCAAGCACCATCCGCCAGCTTACATCTCCGCACCAGCCGGGGGTGGGTGGTTGCTGTCCACGCGATTGACCGCTCAACAGTTCGCCCCCCAGGCAATTGGCACTGTCAGGGGCCCCGTGTCTGGTCGCATCTCTGGTGGGCAAGGGGGTTAACCGACCGGGACCGGAGGCTGTAGCTAAGATGGAACCTGTTGAGGGGGAGGCAGATGGACGAGGGGGACAGAGTAGACGGCTGGAGAGAAGGAGCGGGCGAGACGTGCGATGGAAAGTCGTGCCGCACAGGCACCACCCCCAGCCAGCCAGCCAGCCCGAGGACCACACACACACACACACACCACAAACACACATACACACACAAGACGCTGGCATGTAGGCCACATAGGTACATGGGAGGAGATTGCACCTCGTCGCGGGGGCAGGCAAAGACAAAAGGGCAAGGTCGCCGCCAGCGAAGGCAGAAACAGCACAGCGAGACGAATGGCGTTCTTTGCATTTGGGACAAGGGACGGGCTGTGCGTCTGGCACATCCGCCTGGCCAGCGCGGGGCAGCAGCCGGCAAGGGGAGCGAGGCAGGGCCCCCCGGGGGGCATGACACACGACGGCGCTGTGCTGCAGCCCGTCGCTGCTGGACTCTGCCGAGCGGGTGATGGGAAATGCGCGAGCGTGGGCGAGTGTGGGTGTGGGCATGCCTATAGGTGTGTGTGGAATGCATTGTCGTCTGAGCTGCTTTGCTTCTGGAACAAGAAATGCACCAACCCCCCCTCTAACTCAAGAAGAGAGAAGGAAGGAGAAAAAAAACACCGTGCGCTTCGGCAGCCGCCGTTAGCAGTGTTAGAGCGAGCGTTGTGACAGGTGTTTCTTTATTTTATTTGCCCTAGGTTGTTCCTCTATCCTTTGGCGCGCGCCGGTCCGCCCGTTCAAAGCTCCGCCGCTCCCTGCTGCGGTCGAGTGGTGGCCTGTCTTTGTTGCTTCCTGTGGCTGTTTTTTTTTCTCCTAGGTCCCGGCCTCGCCTGCCCGGCCGATGTTCCTTCGGCTTTCTGTCTTATTTTATTGTTCCCTCGGCCGTTTCGCCTGCTCCAGACCCCCCAGCTGTCCAGATGCTCCGAGCGGGACGATCCAGCCAGACGACCTGTCAGTTGTCGTTGAGAGTTCGGGGGATTTGGACGTGCTAAGAAGATAAAAGTAAAAATAAAATAAAATAACAAAACAAACACAGGCCGCCGATAGCATTTGGCGAGCCACGGGTTTTGTCGGCCTGGTTTCGGAAACGGCCCAACCACGGCAACTTGATTGAATAAGGATGTGCCCCCTTCGCCAGCAAGCCTAAGCTTGATTGAGAGAGAGTTCGCCCCTCCGTTTCTCCGACTCGGCAGGTCTTGCTTTCCAGGCATGCGGCTCGCCAGGTTGCCACGCAGGATCAAACCGTATCGTCATACACGATGCAAACAAAAAAAAAAAAAGAAGGACGGGCAGTGTAGCAGTGCTTTCTTTGGCGGGCGGCGGCGTGGGGAGTCGGCCGGGGTGGTGGCACCCAGGCCGCACTGTCCACCCCCTCTCGCGAAGGAGCGGGAGCGAGGGGATGGGAGGGGAGGGGCGCACTGCTGTCTCGATAGCCTCGAGGCCCGTCCCTGCAAACGCGGGCCTGCCTGCCTGCTTGCTTGCTGCCTGGGTCCATCTCGCCTGCAGTCACGCGTGGAGGCAATGTCTGCCCAGCCTCAGCTCACCCGCCCACCCCAATCCACACTGTGTCAGCGTCAGAGTGAGAAAGAGAGAGGCAGAGAGAGAGAGATCTTCCGTCGGCGCAGACGAGCCCTCCCGTGCTCTCTCTGCTGTCCTTCCCAATTTTAGCACACCGCCCGGCTCCTATTGGATTGGCAATCTGGCAACAACCTTCTCTGCATACCCGCTATCTCGTCACCCCCCGGCCCGCCGGCCTGGCTGGCTGGCTGGCTGGCTGGAGCGACGCTGGAGAGAAAACCAGGGCGTCCTCCCCTCTTCCCTTCTCCTCACCAGATCCCTAGTCAACCGGGGCCAGGCTGTCGACAGGGCCACGGGCACGCTGCTGCTGCTACGCCTTGACCATAAAAAAAAATAAAAAAAAGAAAGTCTTGAGGTGCGCACAGTCAGAGGCGCATTTTGTGGTGCAGACGATAATAGCACGGGGTAATATTACAAGACCAGGGCCTGACCCATGGCGGGGAGTTTGAAGGGCGCGCGCGCGCATCCAATTAACGAACGGGCGCTGGCGGAGCGGCCACGATGGGCGTGATTGGCGGTGCCATGCGCTTTTTGCTGCGCCCAATCTTTCTGCAGTGGGACTGCCAGGTGCTGCTGGCTGCATCTGCCGGGGGGGCCGGAAGGGGGGACACATTCCATCCAGGACCCGCAACCCACGGCGGCGCGCGATGTGTCGTCGTCGCGATGGGCAGCAAGGGTGCATACGAAGGCAAAGCCGGTCAGCGAGCCTGAGCGGGACAGTCCTCGAGCAGATCGTCCTGCCCTGGCCCTGCGCTTCCCTACCCTTGGGTTGGGCTTGTTGAAGGTGCAAAGGGGAAAAAAGGGCCACAAAGATGCAAATGAGCCGACTGCAAAGCACGGGACGTTGGACGGCCGTCAATCACATCGCCATTTCCGTCTCGCACTAGCGCTCTTTTTTTTTTCTCCTCATGTACGGATAGAGCTTCCGGCAGTGTTCCCGCGTTGGCCACGCGCCTCTGAATGGCTGGCATGTTTGCTTCAGGTGTGTGAGGGGCTAAGGGAGTTCGGACGCGACCGAATGGCCGAACGCCATGGACCGCCCGACAGCACATGAGAGGGCAAGGGCAAGGGTGTCTCTCTGTCTGCCTGTCTGCTGCCCTTTGGTTGCAGCTGGCATCTTTGGGGCTGGGTCGTTGCGTGCGAGGAAGACCACCTGCCTGCCTGCCTCCTTCCTGGCGCTGAAGATGCCAGACCCCAGTCGCCGTCCCCTCCGCTTCGCCCAGTCTTTCTGGCCAGTTCGCTGCTGCCATCCCACGGCGACCGACAGCAAACAGGAGCAGGGGTTGGATGAATGGTGTGGTGGGTGCGGTGCCGACTGTGCCAAAAACCCACCAGGGTCCCAAGGCACCTTACACCTCGCCATCTCCGGCCCGGGACTTCCCCCAGCCTGCCAGCTAAGCGGCATGACTCCTTACACGTCAATCTTACCCATGGCAAGCCATGTCTTTGGCGGGAGTAGACGAGGAGACAGGCAGACGGCTTATAGGGCAGGGTCAAGGGTTATGGCGGACGGACGGACGTACAAAGAGCGAGAGAGAAGAAAAAAAGAATTAAAAAATAAAATAAGGGGGTGTTCGGGGATGGCGCGCGTGCAGCCTGCCAACGCAGCCTGCCGCCTCGAATTCTGCACTATTGAAAATCGGCATGCATTGTGCCCTCGACGAACAGGGACTCTGGATCCTGAAGAGTGGGGGATACGAGTACGATGGACTTATACGG
>PYSQ01000038.1:0-11957 GCA_003049435.1 Nakataea oryzae
CTCCAAACCCGCCCCCGCCGCCCGCCTGCATCGCCTGCATGAACTGTTGGAATTCCGGCGAGGCGAACGGGTTGGCTGCTCCGGGAGCTCCGCCAAAGAGCGACGCGAGCGGGTCCGCATTGGGCCCCTGGCCAGCAGCCGCTCCACCAGAGGCTGCGTTGTTGGCTTGCCCAGCGCCGGCAGCACCAGGTGACTGCTGTCCCGCCTGAGGGGCAAACAGGGCAGCGAACGGGTTGGCTGCCGCGTCGCCGCCCTGTGGCATTCCGAACATGCCCGGGAATCCAAACGGCATCGGCGGGACACCCTGTGCGCCTGCGTTGTTGCCACCCGCGCCGGCGGCGCCCTCAGTTCCAGTCGAGGCTGGAGCGCCAGCAGGTGTGGTGTTGGTGGCACCCGGGGCGGGGAAGGCGCCAGCACCAGCAGCGCCAGGGCCGCCAAACATTCTACGCATCCGTGAGGCCATGCGCAGCGACTCGGCATCGGTCATCATATGGCGGAACTGGGGCGACTGGACGATCTCGCGGGCGTTGGGCAGGTTTCGGAGCATGGGGTTCGACTGGATCATGAAGTTGACGAAATCGGGGTTCTGGAGGGCCTCGTTCATGCTCTGCTGTATGGCGGGGTTGGACAGCATATCGGCCATCTGCTCCTCGGTGGGAGGGTTCATCTAGCGTAACGGCAGGAGGACCAGAGTCAGCAAAGCCTCTAGGTGTTTGGAGAATCCCAAGCTTGTTGGTTTTTATGATTCATGTTTTGGACGCGCGGCGCGCACGCGCTTCACAGTCGGGGCAACTCACTCCGCCGTCTGGGCCAAAGAGGTCGGCGCTGGGCAGCGGGACGTGGCCAGCGAACCTGGCGCCCGTCAGGCCGGCCAGCGGGTTGCTCGCCGACGTTCCAGCAGCCATATTTGTGGGTACGGCGGGAACGGCAGCGGCAGCCGAGGACGGGGCAGGCCTAGAGGGGTTGCTGGCGGCGCTCTTGACCAGGTGTATGGTGTTGCCCGTCTTGATCTTGTAGACACTGAGGGCGTCGTCGTTCTTCATGACGCGGCCCGAGTAGATAAGGCGTTGGCGGTCGGCGGGGATGTTCTCAAACTCCTCGGTCGCCAGCTTGTTCTTGAGGTCGAGGACGGTGGCGGACTCGGCTATGGTGATGCTGTGGCTGCGGTCGCCCGAGGTCTTGACCTTGAAGGTGACCTGGGCGTCGCCCGTCTCCTCAGCTGCTTCGGCCATGGCTGGCGGGACTGTGATCGCGTCTGCGCCGTGCTTCGCTGCTTAGGTGGTCTTTCGTTATCGGTGATGGGCCAGGCCCAGTCGTGCTGTGCTGCCCTTGCTGTCCCGCTCGGAGCGGTGCGATGCGATGCGATGCGACAGGTGTCGGATGGGAACCGCGGGCAGCGCTCCCAGAGGTGGGAATGCGGATAGAGATGCGGAAAGCAGATACTGGAAGCAATGCGTAGGCCAGAGGTAGAGGTACCGGGCTCTGGTTATTGGTACGTGGAACGATTGGGGGTGAGCGGCGGCGGCGGTTGGACGACGCCTGCATGCGCTGTCAGCTCGTCTCCCAGGAAGTGGGGTGTAGGGTCTGCGTGGGCGGCGGCTGGCGGCTAAGGTGGGCCTTGGAAATGACGTTCGGTCGGGTCGGGTGCGTGCAGCAAAAGCGGCCCAGAGCAAAAACCGAGAAATCAGAGCGAGGAAAAAAGGCGCACCCCAGTCACGATTGCCTTGTCCCGTCAGCCCAACGCAGAAGTGAATGGCCCGGGAGCCAAACACGGACAATCAATCAATCAATCAATCGGCCACAGTTCCAGCTTCCATCGACGGCCGAAAATAGACGGCGGTAGCACGAGGGGACACTCTCTGCACGCATGCATGCAAATCCCAATGTTTCCAGCCCCCCACAAATTTGGCCGTCGCATTTGTTCTGTTGACGCCGACGCTCGAGCCGTCGGGTTGATCGGATCTGCTGGAATGCGATGGAAGATGGTCGTTCCGCGCGCATATAGCGTGAATCAATCTTTCCGTATTACAAGCTGTTTTCATATCCACGTTTTAATGGCACACGTATACAGAGCGTCAACTCTCCCCACGCCAGTCTCGTTGGTGTACCATGTTCATGTTGGTTTTTGCCAGGCTCCCTCGGGACTGCCAGCCACAGGCACGGTAGGTAGTCCTGAGGTTGCATGGCCGTGCCACACACACGCACACATGCGCGCTGGTGCTGTGCCCCAAGCCTCCCCCGGCAACAACCCCTGCAGATTCAGGGGCCTCGGGGTATTTGCTTGAACTGGAGCATTGAACCTCGGCCGTCTGGCTGCTTTCCCCGCAGTGTCCCGGGGTAGCATCTGGGGCGCGAGAGACAGCTGGGCCGGCTTTCAGAAGACAACAACAAACATTTGAGCGAGCTCTGGTGTGTTTGAGTGCAAAGACGAATCCCATTCTATCCGTTTCTATCTGTTACCTCCCAGGATCCACAGCGACAAGATGCGAGGAATTCAAGTAAAGGAATACGTCAAGGTAACATATTTTTGCGTGTCCCAGCTCTCAACGGCTTGCCAACACAGCTGTCTGTCTTCCAAGCGAGCCTCGGCATTGAAGCTAACGGGGCGACACATTCGTTCATATTCAGGGGCCGCAGGAGCTCAAGGTCACCGATCTTCCAGACCCAGTGCCTGCTCCGGATCAGTACTTGATAGAAGTACATGTAAGTTGGTCCTAGTGAGATCAGTATATCTCGTCTCGTCTAATGCTTTCCTCCATCTGCAGGCCGCCGCGGGAAACTTCTTTGATATCCTACAAATCCAGGGGAAATATCAACATCAACCTCGTCAGTAATCCTCCACAAGTCGCACATGGCAGTTCAGCCCCAAGCCAAATGCACTTTCATGCTAAAGTTTGATGGAACACAAAAAAAAAACAGCCTTCCCCTGGGTCTCGGGCTCCGAGTTCGCCGGCGTCGTCCTCGCCGCGCCCTCGGCGGTCAACGGCCGCCCGCCCAAGTTCCCCGTCGGCTCGCGCGTCTTTGGCGCCACCCAGGGCGCCTACGCCACCAAGGTCTGCGCCGCTGAGGCCTCGCTGCTCGCCGTCCCGGAGGGCTGGTCCTTCCGCGACGCCGCCGGCCTCTTCGTCACCGCCCCGACCAGCTACGGCGCCCTCGTCGTGCGCGCCGGCGTCAAGGCCGGCGACTACGTCCTCGTCCACGCGGCCGCCGGCGGCGTCGGCCTAGCCGCCGTCCAGGTCGCCAAGGCCTTTGGCGCCGTCGTCATCGCCACCGCCGGCACGGAGCGCAAGCTCGAGGTTGCAAAGGCCTTTGGCGCCGATCACGTGGTCAACTACAACGACCCCGATTGGCCCACCAAGATCAAGAAGTAAGCGAGCCTCTGGGGGTGTCGTGCCTAGACGTCTGTCTCGATATGGGGGTATGACAGAAACTGACCAAAGTCGCCAAACAGACTGACCCCCAAAGGTCGCGGCGTCGACATCGTCTACGACCCCGTCGGCATGGTTGACAAGAGCACAAAGTGCATCGCCTGGAACGGTCGCATCCTTGTTGTGGGCTTTGCCGCCGGTTCCATCGAGAAGCTGGCGCTGAACAAGGTCCTGCTCAAAAACATATCCATTGTCGGCATCCACTGGGGCGCATATACCATCAACGAGCCCGAGGCCATAATCAAGGTCTGGGACGGCATCCGCGATCTCATCAGCCAGGGAAAATTCAGAGGCACCGAGTTCGCCGACAAGGACTTTGTTGGGCTCGAGGCCGTCCCGGCGGCCCTCCAGGCGCTGGGCGGCAGGGAGACGTGGGGCAAGGTCGTCATCAGGATCCCCCAGGGCGATCAGGGAAAGCTGTGAGATGCCTAGAATAGGAATTACTACCTACTTATGTGTATAGATATGAACTTTTTTTCAGAGAACAATCAAGCACCGCAAGAACTATCAGAAGCTCGCATAGTTCATTGTCTGCATCACACCATACGGAGGCTGTCTGATATCATTGTCGTCATCGTTCATCCAGACAGGGGGCTATCTGCCCAAATCACACCTGCAGATGCAGAGATATAGACATACCCTCCACATGTCTTGTGGTATTGTTTTTTTTTTTGCTCCGTCACTTTTCGATTTCCGTCTTCCCTTCAGGTCATATGCCTCCACCCTGGCCGCCACCCGGCATTGATAATCTCTGAAAGCCAACAAGAACCTCCTTGTCCACATTCACAGCCCACTGTGACTCAAAGGCAGCCTCCCCGCCCGTGGCCTGGACGAGCGCCTGTAGCCTCGACTGAATGAACGTGTATGTATGCTCTTTTCGTATCTGATCTCTCCACGCAAAAGCCCTCTCGCGCACGTCCTGCGGAGTGTCGAACTCGCTCGCGTTGGACTCGGGTGATCCCTCCCACACGAGCGTGTCGGCAGCAGACGCATCCCCTCCCTGAACTTCAACAACTACGGTTGTCCACATGGAGAAGTAGTCTTGCAGCTTGGACAGGACAAGCTCCAACAGACCCGGCGGCGCACCTGGTCCTGCCGCCGCGAGCTCGCAGAGTCGCGTCAGTGCCAGGCACGAGAGCTTCTGCCGTTCTGCATCAGCCATCATATCGAGAGACCCGAACCACTCTGAGCTCAGCCAGGCCCACACGGAAGCGACGTCGCCTGCTGCCGACATCAAGTGGACCAGCGCCTGCGGCTCGCCGAGCGTAATTCGCGCAAGCAGCGAGAAGTAGTGCGCCTCCTTGACAGGGCTGAGTTTGGGATTTCGGCGCTGTGGGCCAGTCGTTTGATGAGACTCCCATGCATCGTGCAGGCCCTCGAGGATCAGCTGGAGGAGCCCCAAATCGAGCATTTCCTTCACCATCACAGTCAGACCCTCGGAGCCACCCAGCTCCTGAGCTGCCCGGAGCATATAATCCACTGCTTTGACACCATGGTGAACCTGGTCTTTGCTCCTGGATTCCACCGCCATTTTGAGCGCCAGCAGCGTTGGCCGCCGGTGCTTTTCTCCGAGGATTCCCTCTGGTGCAAGCAGGATGTACGATTTCACAATGTGGACCAGCTCTTGTGAGAGCTCATTGTCGAATTCGATGAAAGGGAGCCCCACGAGCTCCAGGTCCATCAGCTCCGGAGATACGGGCGGTGAAGCCTGTGTCATGGTGGCCTTCCAGACCTCGGCGGCCTCGTCAACGAGGAATTTGTGGATCTCCGATGACGGATTCATGGCTTGACCGATCAATGGCACGATGAATGGGTGGTACCGCTGCGACTCGGCGCCTACCGAGTTCACCAGTGTCGACAAGATGGCAAGGATCGACTGCTTGAGCATATAGCTTTCGTCTCCTGCCTCGGCCCACAGCTTGGGCAGCGTCTCCATCAAGGCGTCGCCCACCTGTCTGGCCGACGACTCCATGCGTGAAATCAGCACTCTGATGGTTTCGAGCACGGCCAGCTTGGTGTCGTCCTGGGAGAGTTCCGTCAGGAGGCTGACTAGCCGCGTGAGGATCTCGAAGGCATACGGCTGGAACGTCTCGCCCTTGAACTCGAAATCGTCGGCGATCTTCTTGAGCTGCCGGGCTGCCGTGACTCTCACTACCAGATCATTGTGCCTCTCATCCTCAGGGTTCATCAGGTGGCGGTATATCTCGAACACTATCGGCCGCGTCGCATCCGCCATTTTTATCGGAACCCATTGGCTCAGGAGGATCGCTATACGGCGCCGGAGAAGCTTCGCCAGGTCGCCTTGCAACTGTACATCCTGGACTAGAGTAGATGTCACGAACGAGTCGAAGTCAAAGACCTCGTAGACTGTCGGGGCGGCACAGCCCATGGCCGTGTACACCGCTTCCTTGGCCACGATGTCAGAGCCGGCCTGGGCGGATGTTTGGAAGTAGTTCAGCAGTGGCGGCCCGAGCATCTGTTTGTAGTGGATCAGGAGGTCGAGGAAGACACGTTCGGCACAGGGTCGCACTTCAAACTGCCAGGCATCACCCGAGTCGCGCTCCTGCGCTTCCCACGCTTCAGGGTCGTCCTCCCAAGCTTCCAGGTCCACCTTGCGGAACACAAAGAGCTTGGTAATGACAACATCGACGATCTGGGCGACAAACTGATCCGTGAGGAGCTGCGTCTTGACCGTTTGCTGTGCCTGTTCCTGCTCTTTGAGGAAATCGGCGCTCTTGTACTTGAAGGTCTGCTGTGGTCTGAACACCATGGCGATGCAGTTCCTGAGAAGAAGCAGTCCCCTGAGAGTCAGCTTCTCAAGCAGCGGTCCCTCAACCTTGGACTTGGAGGCGGCATCGCCATTATCCGATTGTTGGCCGCCAGATTTGTCAAAGACCTCGGCGAACTTGGCGACGAGATCCCAGTATGCATGGACGAGCGGGATAGCGTTGGGGAGGAGCGCAAAGCTGGTCGGGAGCGACTCGCACACCTCGAGGTGCAGCTTGGTGAACTGGAGCAGGTGCTTGGATACTGTCTCCTGGTACGGAGCTGGAACGGCCGAGTCGTGGCTGACGAGGCCCAGGAACTGGCCAAACTGGCTCTGTGTTATACCCCAGAACTCGGTCACAAGCTGCTCCCGATGCGGGCTGTCGTAGCCAACAGTCACGAGCGGCCGCAGGGTCCGGAGACAAAACAGGCTGTTCTCCATGGCGTAGTCTGCAGCGTCCTCGTCGCCACGCCCCCGTGTTAGGAACTCGAGCCAGTAGGCGACCTGCTCCGAGTAGACCTCGCCCAGCAGCTGGACTAGCTCGGGGGTGACGTCGCGCAGAGCCGTCTGCGACTTGCGCAGCCTGGCGGTAGCGAGCTCTTTCACGGCGCGCAGCAGAACCCGCAGGGAAGCAGCTAGCTGGGCCTGTCTGCCAGACTTGAAGGCACGCACAAAGCCAACAATGTCGGCGAAAGCGGACGGCCACTCGGCGGGGTAGTCTATCCTGACGACCTTGGACGCGGCCAGGGCGCTCTGCACGGCGAGCGAGGCGTCTTCCTCCTCCACGCAGCCCTGAAGGAGTCTCGACCGGATTATGTTTTTCTGCTCGGGGCGGATGGTGGCCTTGGCCGAGATGTTGCGCCAGAACTTGTCGATGCCATTTTTGAGGAGGATTATGGCGAGGAAGCGGGCCTGGCGGTTGACGGACTTGTCGAGATATATGGTCTGTCGAGCGAGACAGCAAGGCGCCAGTCATGTTAGCAGGTTCGGGGGAGGACAAAGAGAACGAGCGCCCAGGATCGGGTGCGCGTACCTGCAGGGAGGCATAAAAGTCCGGATATGTCTCCCACGCCTTGAGCTGCTGGTCGGCAGCTAACCGCTGGGTCTGGTCGGTCGAGCAGGAGGCGAGCTCAAGCTTGGTGCACAGCTCCTGAAGGCTGAGAGGCGTCGCCTCCCCGGGGGCCTCGATGGCAAAATTCATCCTTCTGACCTAGTGGTTCTGCTTGGAGAGTCTGCAGGCCCCAGGCTCTTGGGCGAAAGCGTAGGTAGTATTGAGAGTTGGCGTGACGTCGGGCTCCTCTGGGTTTAGTCGGGGCCCAAGGTGAAGCTCCCAGAAGATTCGCGTTTCCAGTGGGGCGACGCGGGGTCGAACCCGCGCCGCCGCCGCTATCCAACAGCTGAATCCCCTAGCGGGCCGCGACCAGTGGGGGCAAGGCGGGGCGGTGCCTGGATCGTTGCAGGGGCTGCTGGCTGTGCCGCCCTGGGAGGCAGCGACCCTCGCATGGTGCATTGGGCTGTTTCAGCGCCTGGGCGACAGCTTGGGTTCTTCCATTCTGTCAATATTATCCAAACTCTACTATACCCTTTGCTGAGCATGCTCAAATGATATACGTCTCCATGGCTGGAAGACTTTCAACAAGCAGGCGTTTATGATGAATCGGCAGGTCAAGACCAAGATTTGACTTTTCGACAAGCGTGAATCTGGAGCTTAAATGCAGTTAAGCTCCTTTCAAGATCTCGTTGGACGCTACAGAGGTTGCGATGACGGAGAGCTGGGTCTGGGGCTAGAATCCACCTGCAGCAGTTGGCTGTCTTCACCATCGTCCCGCGCGCCATCAACCGAAGCTGAATGTGACAAATGTCTCTCAGCCCCTGACTGTATTTCGAGATTGATCGCTTCTGCGTCTGCCATCCATCATCTCACCTCCAACTCTCACACGCAACCATACCATGACGCCCCGCTCGCTCCCAGAGTACGTCGACGACGCGGTCGGTGGCTGGCTTATCTGCACCGCTTGTGGAACCCAGTTCCCGACAGGCGATCGTCAGGCACTCAAGACGTGCCACATATGCGACGATCCGCGCCAGTATGTTCCTCCGTCGGGCCAGAGCTTCACTACAATGGAAGCGCTGGAGGAGGCCGGCCACCGCAACTCCTTTCACCCATACGACCTCTCCCACTCCACCGCCGAAGTCGGCGCCAAAGGGATATACCCAACAGGCCCCCTGTTGCTGAGCATCGCGACCGAGCCAAAGTTCGCCATTGGCCAGCGCGCCATCCTGGTTCGCACGCCGTCGGGAAACATCCTCTGGGACTGCTTGACGTTTCTGGACAGAGACACTATTGGGCGCATCAATTCCTTGGGTGGCCTCAAGGCGATTGTGATCTCGCACCCTCATTATTACAGCGCTCATGCGCACTGGGCAGCCGTGTTCAAATGCCAAGTCTATCTTGCCTGTGAGGACAAGGAGTGGCTCACCATGACTTCACCGTCGCAGGTGTTCCTTGGGGCCGGTGCCGAAGAGAGTGGCAGCAACGATGCCGCGGGCGCGGTCCACGACATCCTTATCTCGGGTCAGAAATCCGGCTTCCAGGCCATCCGTCTGGGCGGGCATTTCCCTGGAAGCTTAGTCGGGCTGTGTTATCGCCGCTTGTTCGTGGCTGACACGTTGATCACGACCCCGGCCGGTGTGGGTGACTGGACGATCGACGCGATGGGCTCCCCTCGCTCGCGCCCGCCAGGAATGAACACATTTGCCTTCATGTGGAGCATCCCCAACATGATTCCGCTGTCGGCAGAGGAGATCACTCACATGTGGGAGAAGCTCAAAGGACACGAGTTCAGGAGCACACACGGGGCATTCCTGGGACACGACATCGAAGGCACCGACATTATGGCCAAGGTCCTGACAAGCATGCAAATCCAGATTTCGCGCATGGGTTGGACTGACCATGCCTTGCTCGGCGAGTCGCTTTAACCACCCGGCTCAGTCGGACTGACTGCCTTTTTTTCTCCGCCGGAGCTTCAACCGCCGTATTCGTTAAGGGAGAGCCAAGGCGAGACAAGACATATCTGTAGATTTTTATTTCCTTGAGGGAAATACTGTCGCTAGATTTCCAAGGCTCTTTGGGCAGTATCCAACGCTGAGAGAGTACATATACATTACGTGGCAGTACATCTACTGCTTCAAGACCCTGACTCGATATGGTGGTATGCAGGGAACTTTTCTTGGCTGGGCTATGATCACCCCTTTACCCCCTCTCGCCTCTGGACTCATGGGTTGGCTCTGTGATGACAGCGCATATCCTCTGCCGCTCGTAAGCACTTGGACGGCCAAGTGCAAGTAGGGTTACATGGGGTATGGAGGCCAAAGTGCTGGGGTAAGGACTAGCGATCTCGCCAAGCCCGTGAAGGCTCTATATAAATATCCGTTTTAAGCCGCAAACTACATGCGTCGATATATCCTGGCCCTCCCTCAGAGAAAGGCCTTCTTTCTCGGTCCTATCCGTATCCATTGAACGGGAATCCTGCCATCTCCACACTTGCAAAATGCTCGCAAGAACTTCGGTCGTGGGCGTTTCCCTGCTCAGTGGGCTTTTTTCTTTCTGCTGGGCCTCCGAAGCCAGTGCCCTTTCGGCCATGGATCTCCTGGGTTCGCTCAAGGTCCAAGCCCTGTCCAATCTCAAGCAGGCGCATCTTGATGGCCAGCCTGGGAGAAAGCGTGGCGAGACTGGGTGCTCCATCAAAAATGCAATCGTCCGGAAGGAGTGGTATGTTGACTGGACTGATCAAGTTCCGTGTAGACGAGGTTTCAACTAACAAGACTGCCGAAAAAAAACAGGGAGACCCTAACCAAGGAGCAAAGGAGAGACTATACTCGCGCGGTTAGGTGCCTCATGGACAAGCCAACTCAGGCCGACTCCATCTTTGCCCCCGGGGCCCGGAGAAGATATGACGACTGGGTAGCTGTGCACATAAACCAGACAGACTTTATACATAACTCGGTGAGTCCCTCCAGCTGCAGGCAGTCAGGTTTATGCTGCTAACTTATTATCTGGAAACTCGTCTCAGGGGTACTTTCTCACTTGGCACAGGTATTTCGTCTGGGCCTATGAAAAGGCGCTTCGTGAGGAGTGCGGCTACAAGGGCTACCAGCCTGTAAGTCCGTCAAGCGGAAATCCTGGATGAAATCTCTTGCATGGGGTAATAGCTGAACAAATCCCTTGTGGATTCAGTACTGGAACTGGTTCACCTACACCGACGAGCCAGCCAAGTCTCCGCTTTTCGATGGATCCGATGCCTCGCTTGGCGGTGATGGCGAGTATTGGGAGCACAACGGGACCCTGGCTGGCGCCGGCTTCATCTATATCCCCTCAGGAAATGGAGGCGGGTGTGTCACCAGCGGGCCCTTTGCCAAGTAAGCCTTGAGCTTCTCCAATTTCCGGCTGAGGAAAGACTCGGATGGCTGACAGACTGGAAAACAAACATCAGCACAACAATCAACTTGGGGCCGGTCAAGCCAGGAATGCAGGGGCTTTTGCCCTCGCCCACTGGTCGCCTTGGCTACAACCCGAGATGTCTCCGGCGAGATTTCAGCTCCTTGATTTTGTCGACGTGGATGACTTTCGAAAACCTCCACAACATAACCATCGGAGATGCGAGCGGAAACATCGCGCTCTTCCAGGACGAGCTCCAGGGCCGAGCCAGCCAAGGGTTTCTCGGGTTGCACTCATCGGGCCATTTCGGCGTGGGCGGCGAGGCGAGTGATCCCTTCTCGTCCACAAACGAGCCGACCTTCTTCCTTCACCACGCCATGGTCGACCTGGTGTACTGGCTTTGGCAGTCGGTTCATCTGCGCGACGGGGTGGCGTACGAAATTGCAGGCACCATCACTTCGCGTAACTTCCCGCCCAGCCGCGACGCCCTCAAGACGGACCCTGTTGATTTGGGCGGCGCGCTCCTCGGGGCTGAGACCAGGCCGATCTCAGACCTGCTCGATACTATGGGCGGCTCGCCGTTCTGCTACGTCTACGCCTGAGGCGGCGATATTGGGAGGTGAGGGCAAGGCACGCCCGAGGACCGTTGATAGCAGACAAAAGCAAGTTCTACATAGAATGCAGAAAGTAAGGCGTGGCATTTCAGATTGTGAAGTCGTGATCCTAGGTAGTTCTCGGTCAAGGCCTATGTACATAGGTCCTGTAGATCGAGGCTGTTCGAGGCTTTCGGTGTGACAGTGCGAGTTTTCGTGGTTCTGGTATTTCCACTGTGGGGAAAACAAGCCTTGCTTGGACGCAAGCTCCGACCGCGCAGTGAAGCTTGATTTGATCGTACGCCTCGATGGAGACAGCACATCGATCCCCTCAGGCACGCCGCAGCTTGACGACGCAAGCATGGCGTCGACCCTCAAGACCGGCCCCTCGACCTCGGGCCTGCAGGTCCTGGCCATCCCAGGCGTCGTCCTGCTCGTCGCCTTCCTGGGCTACAGCTCGCAGTGGCTCTTCAATGCCGCCGCCGACCTGCCGCCCGGCCCGCTGACGCCGACCCAGACCTACATCTTCAACGCCCTCCTCCTCAACCTGTGGTGGAACTACTACAAGGCCTGCTCCGTAAACCCCGGCACCTACGCCCTCCCCCGCGCCGCCGACGCCTCCGCCGACGCCTCCGCCGCCGCTGCCGACAAGCTGCCGTCGCAGCCACCTGCGCCCGACCCCGCCGACGACGACGGCAAGAAGCACATCAGTCGGCGCGAGCAGCGGCAGG
>PYSQ01000038.1:11992-28810 GCA_003049435.1 Nakataea oryzae
AGCAGATGCAGCGGTGGTGCAAAAAGTGCGCCGCCCCGAAGCCGCCGCGCGCCCACCACTGCCGCCACTGCCGCCGCTGCATCCCCAAGATGGACCACCACTGCCCCTGGACGGGCAACTGCGTCTCGATGCAGACCTTGCCCTACTTCCTCCGCTTCCTCGTCTCGACTAACGCCGCCCTGTGGTACCTCCTGCACCTCATATACGTCCGCTTCCGCGGCCTCTACGACGTCCGCAACCTGCCCGCCTACCTGGGCCCCTCGGCACTGGCCCTCGCGCACCTGACGTGCATCGCCCTCGTCTGCTCCGCCGTCTCCCTCGCGCTGGGCATCCTGCTCGGCACCACCGCAAAGGCCTGGGTCTTCAACCGCACCATGATCGAGGACTGGGAGGCCGAGAGGCACGAGGCCCTGCTGGCCCGCCAGGGCATCCGCAGTCGGGGCGGGTCGACCTGGTGGGCGACCGACGAGGAGACGGACGCATCGGACGAGGGGAGTGAGGCCGGCGCGGACCAAGACGACGACGACGCCGCCGTCGCCGCCGGCCTGCCCATCCGCCGCGTCGAGTTCCCTTACGACATTGGCGTCTGGGCCAACATGTGCCAGGCCATGGGCACGCGCAACCCGCTGGCCTGGTTCTTCCCCTTTGCCGGCGGGCCGGTCGTGTCCCCCACCGGCCGTGGCCCGGGCTGGGACTGGGAGGAGAACGGGTTCAATTCGCGCGAGGGCATGTGGCCGCCGCCCGACCCGGAGAAGCTGCGGAGGGCGCGCCAGGGCGGCTGGCCCGCCGGCCGCGACGGAGGAGCCGCCTTGGGAGCGGCCGCGGCGACGACGTCGTACTCCACCGCCGAGGAGATGAAGGCCGCGTTCAAGGCGCGCCAGGAACGCGACCTGCTCAGGCGCCGCAAGGGGTGGAGCCAGCAGCCGTCGGGCATAATCGCCGAGCTGGAGGAGCACGAGGGGCTCGAGGTGCTCGACGAGTACCCTGACGTCCGCGAGGACGACCAGGACGAGAGCTACTACGAGCAGGGCATGGATGGCGAGCCGGGCTGGACAAATGCCGACGGCGATCGGCTGCGCGACTTTGGCGTCGACGAGGATGCCGAAGAGGAGGCTGTCGTAGGGCCGGCTGCAGTCGACGACGGCGACGAGGATGTTCCCATAGGAGAGCTCATTCGTCGGAGACAGGCCGCGAACCAAAATATAGATAGCTGATGGATTTTACAGACACATAAAACCGTAATTTGGATAGGTTGTCATCAGCTGATCGCTCAAGTCTTTTCCCGGCGTTGCGCCAGCCAAGGGGCTATGGCCCAAGGGCAAATCCAACAAAAAAAATAAAAAGGCGTCGTAAAAGATTCTGCCACCCACAAAACATAGAACCAAGGCGGGCGCTACTCTAAATAACCTATCTACAATGCATCTCGAAGCGTAGAGCTGACCGGACCGAGCGAACCTATAGCCGAAACGAAACGAACAAGAAACAAGATTCCGAGCCTGATGCTGCTGCTACGCTGGCTCTTTACCAATCATCATCGTGATCCTTCTTGGCCATGGCGTTCTTCCGGGCCAAAAGCGCGTCTGCAAGACTGCCAGCAAGGCTGGGGGTCGGCGTGTTGCTTCGGCTGCTGTCAGACCCGTTCAGACTCATGCCAGAATCGCGGCCCTGCAGGTTTGCGGGCTTCTTTCCCGCAGCCGGCCGCTTTGCAGGCGGTAGGGGCTTGTCTCTCCCTGCGCCGTTCTGCGCGGGTGGCGCCGGCGGGGGTGGTCGGGCCGCGACTGGCGGCGGAGCTTGCTTCTGCTCCTCGACGTACGCCGCTGGCACCCAGGCCTGCTGATCTCCCTTCTTGGCCAGCCACCAACCTGAAAACAAAGATGAACCAAATTAGCTTGGTCCGGAGAACTCGGGAGGGCCCAGGACTGTAGGCATCTTTGCAAGAGAATGAAGAGGGCAAAACAACCAATAAACTTACCGTTGTTCTCCTTTTGCACAACTTCGATCAGCTCCCCTTCCTTGATGGACATCTCGTTCTCCTTCTGTCCAGCAAAGTCGTACAGCACCTTGGCCATAATCTTGGCCTTGGCTGGAGGAGCTGCCGGTGGAGGCGGAGGCGGTGCGCGAACCGCAGAGTTGTTTGACTGACCAGGGCGCACCGGCATGGTAGTCGTTGTGGCCGCAGCCACAGGGTTGGCCTGTGCGCGGGGCTGTGGAACGGGTCGCGACGATGCCGCAACCGCCGCCGCTGCAGGCGTAGCAGAAGGTCGGGGCTGAGGCGTGCGGTTCGTAGTCGCCCTCGAGGGACGCCCGTTCGGCCCACCGGGCTTGATGAGCTTGCCCCGTGTGATAGGTCGCGGCGGTACAGGTTTCCCTTGTGGGGTCGGGCGCGAGCCCGAGCCCGGAGGCTCTCCCTGCTGCGTATGCACCGCGCCGCTCTTGTAAAAGTCGACAGGCAACTGCGAGTCCTTCAAGACCTTGACGAGCTGCATCTTGCCCGGCTTCTTTGCATACTCAATGGACTCTGCAATTTTGAGGTTGAATCCACCAGGCATGACCTTCTTCATGTGCGTGAACATCTCGGTCTTGAACATGCAGTTGAGAAGCGGATCGGCTTCTTGCGGGGACCCGATGCCGAGCGAGAACCAGTCGTCGCGGCAGGTTGATGTTCCAACAAACCGTATAGCGCCAAGAGGGAAGGCCTTTTCCGTCGATATTTGGACCTGCCCGCCAACCAGCATCTGGGCAATAACGTAGAATTTGCTGTTGGTCACGATGAGGATTCGAGGACTCGGCTTGCTCGAGCGGCCAAACTTCGCCTCCAAAATCTCACCCCTGCACGAGAACACAGCCTTCTCGTTGCTGCCCAGCCCGATAGAGTTGCGAATGTGAGAGCCAGGGCCGGTGGAGGCGTTGACGCCCAGGTAGTCACCGAGGAAACGACGGGAACCGAGCAGACTGTATCTCCGTCTTTCCTTGCGCCCCTGCAGCACCCCGTGTCCTTCGTCCCGCAGTTGGAGGTACTCGGCTCCCGTCCTCTTCTTGCGCCAGAACCGCTGAATACGGGTGGCAGACTCGGCCCTGTAGGCCAGGTAGGCCCTCCACATGCGCTGGATTCGCGTGGCCATGTTGTGCCAGTACCGGTCACGCATGTGTTCCAGCGCAAATAGGGTCTCGGGAGACTTGATGAATGCCTTTGTAACACCCATCTGCCACTCCTCCTGCGGGATGCTGGTGTCCTTGAGGATTTGCTTCACAGCCGCCTCATACGAGCCCTGCCACGTGTACTCGCCCGCATAAGACGTCGCGGGCGACAAGAGGAAGAAGCGGTCGACAAACTTCTCGAATGACTGTCGGTATGCGAAGCCTGCCCGTCGGATGCGAACGTTCTCCTGCAACCCGAGGTACTTGATCTGATGCAAGACGTTGGGAACATTGTACTCGGTCGGAGACTTGTTCTCGTTGGGCTTGATTGTACGGATATACGACGGCTGGCACTTCATGAGCGTCTCGACGAGCGCATTGGCTGATGTTCGGATCCTGTCACCGGCCGTCGGCGGCAGCTTGCGATTGTCCTGGTCGACCTGGTTGGGGAAGAGAGTGTGCACAAAGTGGTTCTGGCTGTACTGGAACATGTTCAGCAAGCCCTTCAGCAGCTGGTCCTTGTTCTTGTCCGTGATGCCGTCGACCGTGTACGCGACGTCGCCCGCGTAGTGCTTGATGATGAAGCTTCCCTGGCGCGGCGTGAGGTGCGGATGCGACATGCCGTTGACGCTCTGCATAAAGGTGCGGTCGCAGGCAGCCGGATCGGCATGTGCCGTCTTGGTGGCGTCCTTCATCGCTGACAGGACACCAGGGGGCCGGATGTTTTCAATCAGTTCGCACACGACCTTGTTGTCGAAGTACTTGATAGGGGTCCACTTGATCTGTTCCTTGGCGTACTCCTCCTGCTCCGTCTTGAGGGTGAGCTGGATGAAGATCTGCTGGAGCTTCTCGTTCACGTAGTTGATGCAAAGCTGCTCGAAACTGTTCTTTTCAAAAATCTCGAATCCGTAGATGTCCAGAATGCCAATCATGTTAGACGTTTGCTGACGCGCCTTGAGCGACAGGTTTATCCTCTCAACGATCCAGTCAAACAGGTTGTTGTACAGAGCCTTGGCCAGGGCATCGCGCGTGGCCGTGGCCTGCGAAACGTTTGCGGGAGACTCGATCACCTCCCCATTCCTGGGAGTGAGGATCCTGATGGTGATGGCGTTGATCAGCTGCTGCGAGTCAACCTCGAGCAGGTAGGCCAGGAAGTCGACCACGGACTGGTCCGATACTGCTGCATATCCGTCGTCGCCCTCGCGGAAGACGAGGTTTCCCGCCCACAAGATGGCGGCTAGGACGCGGAAGACATTGTCCTGCTCCTCCTGGGAGAGGCCAATGACCTTCATTGCGTTCAGCGTGTCTTGATATTCGGCCAAATCGTCAATGCCGTCGACGTCGAGACACTTGGACTTGCTGGTGTAGAGGTAGGTTTCGGGCTTCTGTATGCCAAAGATCTGGCGGTAGTTGTCCGACGCGCCCTTGGTGAACTGGTAGAAGATGTGGAAGTTGCGCTCGTTTGTGATCTGGCCCACCACCCTCGTCTTCTCGAGCAGGTAGTTGGTGATGTCGGCGCCAACGGGCTCGCCCATGGCGTTGAAGTGTATTTGCAGGTACTTGCCGAAACGCGACGAGTTGTTGTTCCGCAGCGTCTTGGCGTTGCCGAAGGACTCGAGCAGGGGGTTGGTAGCCAGCACCATGTCCTTGATCTGCTGGATGTCGCCGGACTCGCCGCCCGAGACGTTGGCGATGTACTGCATGATGCGCTTCGCTGCCTCGGTCTTTCCCGCGCCCGACTCGCCCGAGATGATGACGCACTGGTTGTCCTTGTATGCTTTCATGTTGTAGTAGGCCGACTCGGCGATGGCAAAGACGTGCGGCGGCATCTCGAGGCGGTTTTTGCCCTTGTAGCTGTCGAGCACCTGGTCCGTGTAGATGCCGAGGTCTCTGAACGGGTTCACCGATACCAGCACATGGCCGATGTATGTGTAGATCTCCCTGCCCTCGAACCGCTTCTTGAGGTTCTCGTTGATGGCCTCGTTGGAGACCTTGCTCAGCAGCGTGAGATCCGAGACGCCAATCTCCTTCTTCTTGCCCGTATCGAACGTCGCCTTCATGGGCCTGCCGCCAGATCCTGAAGCGCCGCCGGCTGCGGTCCTCTCCTGCCTGGCGGCCTTATCCTTCCCTCGCCGCGTGATCGCCTAGAGAGAGTAGCGTGGGTGGTGTCATTAGCTCGGGCAATTGCGCCCGGGGAGCGGATCGCGTCCCGCATTGTCGGGACTTACCATGGCGGGCTTCCCCTCGGGTTGCGGTCGCGGCTACGCCAGCAATGCGCGGCAAGGATAAAAGAGCTTCCTTCGGGCCGGAATGGCTGGGGCGAGCGTGTTTGGCCTGCTGTCGCTTGCGTCGCTGCAATGGTGCCGATGCGCCGGAGGTCGAGGATAGCTCCAGCGTTCGTTTTCGCGTGGTTGCGGTGGTGTTCTGCCAGTCTCTGGAGGCTGTTGGGGGGTGGCCGGACTGGAGGTGAGAGGTGGCTTTGCCTCGTCACTTGCGAAACGGCCTGCTTTCGCCGGTGCCTGACTGGCGCCGGGATGGTTGAATGCAAGGGCCTTGGAGGTGCCCTTGCCAGTGACGAATTGCCCCACCATAGCGGCCTCTCGCTGGACTGCGCCTCGCGGGTCAGCAAGCCATTGCGCCACAACCGACGTGGCCTTGCTAGCGCAGCACAGCCACGGCCAGCCAGAGGCCCTGATTCCACGCGTCCACGTCAGGCTGTGGCGGGAGGCCGAAGACGGGCCCGGAGCCAGCATGGCGCTTGCACGTGCCGACATCCGTCCGCAATCCACGTCGGCTCTGCGGGATACCCGCCATGCGCCGACTCCGGTCCGGTCCGGTATCTCATGGCCTCCGCCTCAGCCCCGGCCCCACAGACTGCCCCTCGGGTCGGTTTCTCTTCTTGCATCCCCCTTGTTACTATTTTTTTCTTTTTTTCTTTTGGAATCGTCCTTGGATTTGTCCCTTCACCTCTGGGTAATTGAAGATGCTAATTGTAATTGTTTGTATTTGTTCCAAACAAGATAGTTCTATGAAATAAATATCTTTCTACTTTTTGTGATTCCGAGCCTTGTCTTTTTACCACAAAAGAAAAACTCATCCAGCGGTTCTCGACATCCCAGGCTACAGGACGCATCAAGAGCTCGATTGATATCCACAAAGATCAAGTGAGCGAGGTAACGTGCACTAGTAGGCAACCACATTGGACCATGTTTATGCGGGATGATGATTGCAAGAATAACCGACCCAACCCAACTCGGCAGTGGCCAAGAGTTTTTGCATCTATCATTAGCAGTGGCAGCGATCGCACAAAAGAGAGGCACCAAAATACTTCTCACATGGTCTGGCAGCAAGATCATCATGGAAAGACAAGAAAGCCAGGCAGAGGTTTATGCGAGCAACGGGTGCATCTCCCGAGGAAAATGGGTATATTTCCGGAAATCAGCAGGCCCATGACACGGCAGCAGCCGACCTTCTCGCATCAGGCTGCCAAGCTTGAATACCAATCACCTGTTGCCCAGCTGCGCGTTGGTTTTGTTCCAAGGACCACGTATTGTCCAGGGAGGCAGCTCCTAGACACGTCTCGCACCGCGATCGCCATTACAGGCCAGGGGCGGGCCGGCCAGGCCGGCGGCGAGTAGTGATCGGAGGCAGACAGAAGCCCCTCCAAACCATCCTCGGTCACGTTCGTTTGAAGAAGAGCTACAGGAGAAGCTTGCCTGACGGCTTGGCGCCGAGTGCATAGCTAAGATGGGATTTTCTCAACCTGACGAGCACACGGCCGATCGTCTCCCTAAGGGTGAGACACCAAACCTTCAACTTTAACTTGCAGCATCGCTTGGATGTGCGTAGGTTCAATGCACAGAGCGCCGCTAGCTCTGCGGACAGGGCGGGGACGGGAACCAGACGCGATTTCCTGAGCCCAGGCGCGATTCCCCCCCGCTGCCCCATGGTTTGAAGGGACCGAGGCAGGCCGTGGCAAAAGCTGCCGGCGGGCAGCACAAAGGGACCAAGAGAAAACCACAAACGAAAATCCCCGGACGTGCAGCACGCGAAACCATATCGGTAGTACCCCAGAGCCAGTGAGAACAGGATGCTCTCGAATGCGCATATCGGGCCCAAGGCCGCACCAGCTGTTTCGCCCCGACCGTTTCACAGGGAGATCCCCCAGTCGGGCCCTTGCGGCGTGGCCCTCTTTCTTGGTGTCCCCCCATCGCCAGGAGACGCTGGCCCCGCACAGTGACATGTGCACTGTAGCCACGCGGTTTGAGCAAGGCGGGCCTGGATGGGATTCTGGGCAGACCCGAAACCAGAATGCAATTCTTCAGGGGAAAGGAGGATGGGATTCTGACATTTGCGGCCCTCTGGCGGGCCTTGGAGGGTAGGATCGACAGCCTTGACCCCGTGCCCACCTTCGTCGAGATTGCCTGCTCCCAAACGACTCTGATCCGGCGCCGCGCAAAATGACGGCATTTTCGAATTGCCCGGCGACAAGTTGTTACCTAGTTATTCGCCCACCCCTCAGAGGAGCTAACACGCAAATCATCGGATTAAACTCCCGTCCCAACAACGATGTGACTGATTCTGCAAGGCATAGAGAGGCCTTGCCGACTGCCAAGTGTAAGGCGTGGACATTGGATGATCAGAGGCTCGTTTTTAGTTTTGCCCATGTACAGACGCCATCCCTCCCAGCTCGGCCATCCTAGCCAGGCACCGCTACCTAGGTAAGTACCTACCCCGGGTGTACTATATATGTATGCCCCTTATCTAGTACCCGTCGTAAACCGAAAACGCAATGGTTTCCCGTCCCGATTCTTGTTCTCGGTCGGGTTAGCCTGGAGGGTAAGTTGGTCAGTAGTCGTCAGCCGCAAACACGGGAGTGCACACCACGGGGTCGTGGGTGCGGGCGCTGCGGCTGGGGAGGGGAGGCCGCGCACGCGCAGCCCACGGCAGGCAGTCGCACTTGCAGGGTCTCTCGTCTGGTTGCGGCCGGAGTGGGACATTGTTTTGTGTTGCTGCTGCGCTTCCTGTTGTTTCTTCTTCCTGTGTGCACAGACGCGAGCGTTGGGGTCTCGGAGGAGGCCGTATGGGGATTTGCAGATTGCAACAGCCTTGGAGAAATTAGGGTTGCGGAGCCCCCGTGCAAGGAGCACCACGTAGGTGTATACTTGGGGGCTGGCGACACCAGCAAAGGGCATTGCGCGCGCCTTCCCCGGGAGCGGCGCCGTTGATTCTGTGCTGTTGCCCGCGCTCGCTTGTCCTCAGACAGGCCAATATGGTCAGTCTCTGTCGATCGACGACCCGTAGCGCGTCTGTACCCATGTATATAGTCATCTAGCCAAGTGAACTGGGCGATGTGGAAGGTGGAAGGGATACAGGGATCGACACAAAGGTAGCACACTGACCGATCATGGCCGTGAATTTGCAACGGCTACGGAGGGCGGACACGCGTTGCCGTGTGCGTCTTTGGACCCCACGGCCGGGAGGCTTTTTTGGAGCATGGACCGGGGGGGGATATGGACAGGGACCAGGCCAATATGCTTCTTGATCTGGCCATTGGCCTCACCCGGCCGGCTATGGCGACTTTCCGGGAGGCGACCGTTGTTTGGGCCAAGGGGTCCCTGTGCAAAACCTATTTCCTAGACGAGCCTTGGGCGGTGGAGAGAGGACCACTTATTGCTTGATATGCATGCTACAGTTTGCCATCGAGGCCCCAGTCGGATAGAGGCAATCTGAGACTTGTTGGAGCGACAGTGGGCCTGGATGGCCTGGCAAACCCAGTTATGCAGGCACAATCCAGGGTATCGCCCCTCCCGGTGTGAGGGAACGCGCTCGCTGATGATTCCATATGCCTGGGTCGCCCGCTCGGTACAGCCAAGCGAAGCGCCTCGGACATTAGATTGCTTCTCGGAACCAGCAGGGCAGCAGAAACAGGGCGCGGTAGAACAAAAGAAGGTGGGTAGTGGTGATGAATGCGCGCGAGTGGGTGGGCGTGATGGGCTGCTGCGACGCCAGCACGCCTGTACGCCTGTCACAGCAATCGATCCAATCCTGCAGTGTGCCATCAGGGCCGTTTGCGCGAGTCTGCGTGCCGGCTATGCGTGCCGTTGGTGACGCCTGCACGACCCGAATCCTGCACACGCTAATAGGCGCCCAAGGGTGTCCGCCTGGCTGGACCCCCGCCTATTCTTAGCCGTGGTTGGTGGGCCGCGCGACCCATCACCGCGACGGAGCCAGGCGAACCCGGCCCCAACCCAGCACTTAGCGCCTCGGGCCAAGCACGCAACCCTGGTGATTGGTGGATTGGTGGGCCGGGGCCCAAGGGGGGCCACAGCGACGGCGGCGCGGGCTCGCGCTCAGAAAAGGGTCGCAGCTGCCCGATTTGCCGGTATCGTTCAATGGTCGCGCGAGGGTCCTTTTTGGTGTGCGGATACCCCAGATTTTTGGCACAAAACTAGCTCGCGCCGTCCAGAATGGGACCTGCGCATTAAAAGAAAAGGCAGAGGACGACCAGAGAGCCCTGTGGCCGCTGCAAGGCCTTCGCCGTCGCTTCCATCCCATGCCGCGCAATTGATGACAGGAAACGATTCGGAATCTCATCGGGCCCATTGCCCTCGCGTTTTGGTCGCCAGTTTAAGCATCTTCTGGCCCCCTGTCACAGCCGAAACACCAGCGTAGCGGCCAGAAGCCCCTCGTCAAAGCGTCTCCGACACGGCTCGTCTCAACTCCAGCTACGGTGCCCTGCCGCCCATCCCCGGCAAACGGCCTCGATCGGGCCAGCTCCTGACACAGGCCCATCGCCACTGCGAAACTCCTTCCAGCGTCTGATCTGCTCTTCTACCAAGGGGGCATAATCCCTGGCGCCTGTAGACCGCCGCTGGCCACGTCCAAAGCAGCCCACTCCCACACCCCTGCGCAGGAACCGAACCACCCTTACCGCGTCCGACTCGCGCGAAGGACGGAAGAAGCTTGGGAAGAAGGGGAAAAAAAGGGCAAAAAGAAAAAAAAAAGAAGACGGCCAAAAAAAAGAAAGAAAGAAAGAAAGGAAGACCAGCCGCCTCCTCGCCGCCCCGTGGCAACAAGCCTTGCTGGGCCTGCGCCTGTGGGGACCACCCCCCCGTCGACAACTCTCGCAAACCACACGCGAGATGCCATTGGCCTGTGAGCCCAGCGCGCACTGCTAGTTGGAATCTGGAGGTTTCATGGTTGGCTGACACCCGGACTGCTTGCACGGTGCGCATCGGTCCCGATTCTGGCCTTCTCTTCTCCCGTCCCCTGGCCGTCCTCGGCCGCCCTCGTTCTGCTTCCTCGCGAGCTCCACCATCCGTAACCCCCCCTGCCGCCAGCCCCGCCTTGCACACTGCTCGTTCGGCTGACAGGTCCCACCCCCTTGTCTCTGCTTTTCCTTTATGATCTTTGTGCCCACCCGTCTCGCTGCGGCCCTTCCGTCCTTTTTCCTCTCTTCCCGTTGCCGTGGTTGTTTCCTGAGCCCCAAGGTCCCCTCAACCCTTCCTTTTCGTTCCCTTCGCTGCTGGCTCAGATCGCTCTTTTATCTTACTGGAGTCAACTTCTCCAAATTTGTTTCGTGCGCCCTCTCTGTTTTCGCCGCCGCCGCCTGCTTGTTCGTTTTTTTACCGTGTCGGAAATATCTACCTGCATTGTAATAGGGGAGGACCGGAGAAAAGAGAAGGGGCTTGCTCGGGTATTCGAGAGTGTACTTCGGGGCTTGGACGAGTCTTGCGCGCGCGCGCCACCGACGACGGGGGAATCCGCTCCTTATACCGAACCCCGACGACGCCACTGCCGTCTCCCGCCCACGACCGACCGACTGCCCCCGGGCTCTCTCGGTCGCCAGAGACGTCTGCACTGTCGCAGGTCGACACCTAATTCAAACCCGTCCGGGTAGATAAGAGGGGGAACTACAGCAAATATGGGTGAATTCGTTTCGACACTGGGGAAGCAATTCACCGCCCGGAAGCTCGCCTTCAACATCCTGTTCTGGTCCTTCCACTGGGTCATCTTCGCCTATGGATGGTAAGGAAAACCCCCGAGCCCGTGAATAACTCTACCTGGCACCTCCCGAAAGCCTGCTGACTTGCTGTGTTCGCTTGTACAGGTACAAACAGTTCTCAGAACCGCGACTGGCGGGTCTGAACACCCTCACGTTCTCCGTGTGGATTTCTCGAGGTGCCGGTCTGGTACTCTCGGTCGATGGCATGATCATTCTGCTCCCAGTATGCCGGACCATCATGAGGTGGATTCGGCCCAAGATCAAGTTCATTCCTCTGGATGAGAACATCTGGTTCCATCGCCAGGTCGCCTACGCCATGCTCATCTTCTCCATCATCCACACTGCTGCCCACTACGTCAAGTAAGTTCAAATCTGGAGCGCATTGCCTGGAATCCGGACTGTGAAACCGACGGGCATGCTGACTTCCCAACCAAACCCCACCAGCTTCTTCAACGTCGAGAGGGTTCAGATCCGCCCCCAGCTTGCCCTGCAGATCCACTACGCGCAGCCTGGTGGCATCACTGGTCACATGATGCTCCTGTGCATGCTCCTCATGTACACCACTGCCCACGCCCGCATCCGCCAGCAGTCATTCGAGACCTTCTGGTACACCCACCATCTCTTCATCCCGTTCTTCCTCGGTCTGTACACGCACACCGTCGGATGCTTCGTGCGTGACACTGTCGAGCCCGTCTCTCCGTTTGCCGGTGACGAGTTCTGGGACCACTGCATCGGATACGAGGGTTGGCGTTGGGAGCTCTGGACTGGTGGCTTCTACCTCATCGAGCGCCTGTACCGTGAGATCCGTGCCCGTCGTGAGACCAAGATTACCCGTGTCGTCCGCCACCCGTACGGTAAGTTTGAGCGCACAATGTGCGGTTGCCATGCCATGACGGCGTATGCAGTTTACTGACGCCTGTGCTTGACTAGACGTCGTCGAGATCCAGTTCTCCAAGCCCTCGTTCCGCTACAAGGCTGGCCAGTGGCTCTTCCTGCAAGTTCCTGCCGTGTCCAAGTACCAGTGGCATCCCTTCACCATCACGTCCTGCCCGTACGACCCCTACGTTTCGGTCCACGTCAGGCAGGTCGGTGACTTCACCAAGGCTCTTGGTGACGCCGTTGGTGCTGGTGCCGCTCAGGCAAAGCTGTACGAGGGTGTCGACCCCATGGGCATGTACGAGGTTGCTCTCCAGAACGGTCAGCAGATGCCCGGCCTCCGCATCGACGGTCCCTACGGTGCTCCCGCCGAGGACGTGTTCGAGAACGAAATCGCCGTCCTGGTCGGTACTGGTATCGGTGTCACGCCCTGGGCCTCGATCCTGAAGAACATTTGGCATCTGCGCAACGGCCCGAACCCGCCGACCCGCCTCCGCCGTGTCGAGTTCTTCTGGATTTGCAAGGACACCAGCTCCTTCGAGTGGTTCCAGACCCTGCTCTCGTCGCTCGAGCAGCAGTCGTCCGAGGCCGCCCGTCTGCCCGGTGGCAACGGCATCGAGTTCCTGAAGATCCACACCTACCTGACCCAGAAGCTCGACATGGACACGACGCAGAACATTGTGCTCAACTCGGTCGGCGCCTCGCTGGACCCCCTGACTGAGCTCAAGGCTCGCACCAATTTCGGCCGCCCCAACTTCCCCAGGCTGTTTGGTTCGCTGCGTGATGGTATCCTTGACAGGACCTACCTTACCGGCCTGGAGGGCAGCATGAAGACCACAGTCGGAGTTTACTTCTGCGGTCCTACAGCAGCGGGTATGTGCTTTACTCTCAAGCCTCGGCAAATATGCTCCCGCTTTCTCCATGTTCTGTTTACTGACCTAACTCTCCTCCAGCCCGCGACATCAAGAAGGCTTGCGATTCTGCTACTGTACGGGAAGTCGACTTCCGCTTCTGGAAGGAACATTTCTAGACGCTCGCGATGTGCACCTCGCTCTCTCAATATTCTTCTTGGACACTATTAAAACCATCAAATACACCCGCTTGCAATTTCGGAATACCAGAAGTCCTCGGGGTACATGTGGTGACCCCGTCCAGGCACAGTCAATCCCCAAGAGCTGTGAACGATTTGACGCGAGAAGGGCGGAAGGGCTCGCGGCCAGAAAGGACTCAGTGAAAGTGACATCTCCTGGAAAGAAACCTTGTTGCCTCATGCATTTAAGCAGTCTTTTTTTGTTCACCCACAGCTTGCATGTTTTTGGCTCGAATTCCTTTGCCTGCCATTCTGTTCGCTTCGCTCGAGAATACCTCTTTGTCATCGTTTCCAACTTTCCATGACCTTTTAATCCCCTTGCAATATCTCGTTCCGGTTTCCACGAGCACGAGAGGAAGGTTCCTGTACTTCATGGCGGAAGCGGCCGACACGTCGAAGAATCCACCCAACTCACTCGCAGTTGGCCGAAGCAGGCAAGCATGCTTACACTTTGTTCTGCCAACACCTTTTTTTTTCTCTGCATCTTTGTTCTGTAGCTCCTTTGGAGCACAGAAGCCCAGATCTCTTGTCATATATCTATCTCGAATATCCGGCGTATCTCTCTTGGTTCTTCATTATTACATGCTATACAATATTCCACTACGTCAATACGAACTGATGCATTTTTACCATCTTTGTTGATATGGCTCGCTATTCTTGGCAACATCTCGTCCAACACTCTGCCGAATACGGGCGTTTTTGATCCCGTTGATAGTCTGATGTGATGGGATAAAATTTTCAGACGGTGGTTCTAGGTAGATGGAGTAGAGTAGCAGAGCCTCCGCCATTCCAAGCCTGGGCTGAAGATCACATCTTTTTTTAAACTCTTATTTTGAGAGGAAAAAGAAAAAGGAAGAAGAAAAAAACATCCCTGTTTAACCCACGTTGGAATCATTTACTGTGAGCTGAAGCAAATCTCTATCGGAGAACATGGGTACCGTCGAGCCGTGGTGTGTAATATGCCCCCCAAACACCAGGCGTTCCAAAGTCGCAGTGCCCGCTGGTTTGCCACCACACGGGGGGCGGTGGTGGTGCCCCAATCAATGGGCGCGCGTGTTTGCCTGCTACACTGGAGGCACACCCCCCCCAGTCGGATTTGCTGGCCCACCTCGCAGGCATTTCTTTTCTGGCAGAGTTTGGCCCCCCATGAACCCAGCATCCCTCCCCCTCCCAAAACCCGTGCGTGCATGTGCAGCATGCAAGGCACTCCCGTTTGCTTGCCGAGCATCTGACCCTTGCGCATGTGTAACCGCTGCTCAAAAAACTGGCCGGCCGGGACGACGGCATGCAGCAGCGCCCAAACAGAACAAAAAAAAAAGTGCTCGGGCATATGGAGTCCGCGGGACGCTTCGGTCGATAGTGGGGGATCAAGTAGAAAATGACTTTGGTCGGGTTTTGCCGTCGAGTAATGGCTGCGCTCTCCGGAGCGGGCGGCATACCTACTTACCTGCCACACCACCTCGTTCGATATCCCCAGGGCGAAGGAGACAGCAAATGGGCCTGTTCTACGCCTACTTTGCTCCTGCCCGCTCTCGCCTCTCGCTTGGCACCCGCGACGTCTTTTTAGGCAGCGCAAGGGATCGGTGATTGGGAGGGGCGTGCGCGCCTCGAAGGGGAAGAAGGGAGGGGGCCCTCTTTCGCAGGGCTTGGCGGGCGCGTCCATCAGGCCATTTGTTTCGTTTGACGGAGCCGGAAATCGAACCACCGGCCGCCCGCCCATACACCAGGACCCCTACGCCCTTGCGGGCCGCCGCCCCTCGCCCCTTCTTCTTGTTTTGATCATGGCCCAACTACCTAGGGTAGGCATTCTCATCCCCCCCCAGAACCGAACCGAACCTACCCCAGGAAAGGCCGGGAAGCCGACGAGGCCGGAGAACGAAATCAGGTGCTTTTTTTTTTTTTGAGGGGCGGATGCCACCCCGCCCGAGATTAAGTGCTCTCTCGTATCGAGGACGAACGAGAGCGCGACGGCCGTTGGCATACCTGGGGGGGAGGTTCCATCTTGGCGGCTCCAATAATGGGACGTGGTGCATCTTTTGTTCGCGGAACACGCACGCGCGCGCACGAGGAGCGCATGTCCAACACCACCCCTGCGAGGTTCCGCGAGCATCGACAACGTTCGATTGCTTCTTGTTCTCAAGCTTCTTCGCCGACCGGTCCTGGCAGGGGAAGCACATGGGTGGCATGGGGCACCTAGGACTTTGAGGGAAGGAGGGTCGCGCTGGGGGCCTGGGAGCCGGCGGCCAGCCGTTCTTGGCGAGGCTTTCCAAAGATGGCAACCGAGAGAGCATGGGAGCGCCTGGGCGGGCGCGCAGAGAGAAACAAGGCATCAAAGAGCCCCTCCCCTTGTCCACCCAGGCAACAAGGCAGCATGGCGTGACTTTTTGGGATCGTCCAACCCATGCCCCCGTCTGCTATCGCCTTGCTGAGCCCAGGGGGCCTGGTGCCAGTTGGAGACTGCTCCGGACGCGCAAGGCTGCTCTGGGCGGCGACGTGTCGAGCATCACATCACGCCACCTGTGGTTCTTGGGCCGCCGGCTCGCGAGGCGAGGGCATGAGCAGATGCGGACATTGCAGGGGCCGGTCATACCCGGCGTGACGGTTTGGGTTGTGGCCGGCACGCTGGTCTATCCGTCTTCCGTCCCCAGTGCCGGGAGCCGCGGCGCTGCTCCTGGCCGGATGGTGCCGAGCGACAGCCCTGCGGTGGCCACCACTTGGGCTGGGCACGACGAGCTCGAAGCCAAAGGGGGAGAGAAGTTGGGTTTTCTAGAGCCATCATGTATCGAGCGTGGGCGAAATGCATGCAATCCAGTGGCTGTTCGATTACCTTTTGGTTCCGCAGTGCTCGCCAGTCCAAGACGACTGCCGCCCAACAGACGGCGCATTTCCAGCCTCGGAGCCGGGGTCTGCCACCAAGGACAAAGTCGCTGGCAACGATGCACCGAGTCTGCGTATCGCGTCCGACGACACGAGAGGACGTTTTCAGCCAAACCTCCCACGGAGCCCTGGAGTCTGTTGAGCAAAAACAGCGGACGGGCTTCTTCTCTGGGCAAGAAAGCAGGGGCCCTGGCACGGACCGGAGAGGCGGCCTGGTTCGCGCGGGCGGGGACGCGTCCGGGGGCCTGCCCGATCCCGGAGAGCCTCGTTGGCCCCGCTCCGCCCTTTGATTGCCGACGCGGGCCAAGAGGAGTCGGTGTGGGTTTTGATGCCGGCGATTCTTGCCAGGATGAGGGGGAAAAAAAACATGAATGGCGGCGGTGTGGCTGAAGGCACTGGCCTGGAATACGCCCTGTCCAACAAGGCTGTGCTCTCGACAAGTCCCAGAGTGCCTTTGTGCTGCTCGTGGACGGCGGCGGGTGCCCATTTCGAGCACCCGGCAATTGGCTGCGCACGCAAAAACTCTTTGGGGGCCCGCCCCCGACCGTCGGCCGCACGCACGACTCTCGCTCTCTGCACGACTCCGGGCCAAGCAGGCGACAGCGCCCCCGCACCCGCACACCACCGCAGTTCTCTGCGGGCTGCGTGGATTTTCGAGACCGCCCGGAGGTCCCACCCGCCAGGCCCCAGCACTTGTTCGGGTCCGGTCGAGATCATCGAAATTCCGATCACAAGATCCCAAGGGATTGGCTGATTGGCCTTGTAGGCGCCTCAGTTTGCCCAAGACGCTGCAGAGAACAGATTGGTGCTCCGACCCAAGGGGGGGGGG
>PYSQ01000038.1:28825-38975 GCA_003049435.1 Nakataea oryzae
GGGGGGGGGGGGGGGGAGTGGCAGTAGAGTCGAGGTGAAGAAAAGAGCCCAATCCTCAATCTTCGCCAGCGATAGGCTTTTTTTTCTCCTCTTCTTTTTTGCACCTGCTCTCTTGTCAGGCGGTGTCCATCCAATTGCATCCCGCCCCATCTCCAAACAAGCAAAGGCACGCCTCGACCACCTCCGGATCGAATTGAGCCTTTACTGGAACAAGAAGAAGAGAGAGAGAAAAAAAGAGACCTTCGCCATTCGTCATCATGGTGTTCGCGTGGTATGTGGAAGGCCGATGTAGAACCCAACCTCCTCGCCACCAAATGCCAATGCCATAACCGACCACGCGACGCTGACGGGACGGCCCACGGCCCCGGCAGGTACCAGGCAAGGCTCGCGGCGCGGCCGCTGCTCACCCAGAGCATCACCACGGCGGTGCTGTTCGCCACGGGCGACATCACGTCCCAGCAGCTGGTGGAGAAGCGGGGCCTCGAGAAGCACGACTTCACCAGGACCGGCCGCATGCTCCTCTACGGCGGAGGTGAGAGATGGGGGGGGGGCGAACGCGCGCGCACAACCATTACCGCCGCACGTGTCCATGATGATGACGACAGGTTGAACAGAGAGAGAGAGAGAGAGAGAGAGAGAGAGAGGCTGACATGCGAGCTTTCCCGCCTGCTTTTCCCGCGCCGCGGAAAAAAAAGCCGTCTTTGGTCCCGCGGCCACGACCTGGTTCAGGATCCTGCAGAGCAAGGTGAACCTCAAGAGCGCCAACGCCACCATCATGGCCCGCGTCGCCGCCGACCAGGGCCTGTTCGCCCCGACCTTTATCGGCATCTTCCTCAGCAGCATGGCCGTGCTCGAGGGCGGCAGCCCCAAGGAGAAGCTGCAGAAGAACTACTTCAATGCCCTGACCGCAAACTACATGCTCTGGCCCTTTGTCCAGATGGTCAAGTGAGTTTGTTTCCTCTTCTTGTTTGCTTGCGTCGATTGCTTCCAATATATGCATGATGAGCCCCCTTTTTTTTCTTTTCCTTTTTTTTTTTTTTTTTCGCTGACAACAGTATCCTTTGAACCCCCGCAGCTTCAAGTTTGTGCCACTGCCTCACCGGGTGCTGTTTGTCAATGTCATTTCAATTGGTTGGAACTGTTACCTGAGCTTCCTCAACAGCGGTGGCTCGGCTGCCGAGGCGGTGGACGAGGAGAAGCCCAAGGAGAAGCCTATCCAGCCCATCTGATTTTCCAGGATGCAAAAAAAAGGCTGGTCGGGAACAGAAATCCCTCATAAAACTTGGACCGAAAAGATCCCTTTGATAGACTCGGGCGTGCTTGACAATGGAGTTCCAGGCGTATCTGCTTAGACGTGCGTCTTGCTCCCTGGCCTGGTGCTGCAAGCATAGATACGAACCGTTTATAGACTTTAACCTCGATAGAGAAGCCAGGCCTGGAAGAGCTACAGATGCATCATCCCAGAATGAATGTGAACGACTTTACTGCGTAGCCCAGGACAAGAACAGTGAGAGAAAACGTATAATATTCATCATCATGCTTGAAATTTATTCTCCGGATAGATCGGCTGATATATTAGAAATCATGATATCGTAAAGTCGGTTGTGTTCTAGACCATTTTCCCAACCATGCCAATCAAGCTACAGACTGAGAGCAACACATGCTTTTGTTTTTGGCAACCATAAACCGGGACTTCGTAGTAAACCTAGGTCAAATCACTGGGCCTCAAGGTTCAGCAGCGCAGGCGCCGCGATGGACTTGCCCTTGAGCGCTTCGAGACCCTCGCCGCCCTGTTGGATTGCAAAAAAAAGAGTGGTTAGGAATACGGCAAGACGCAAGAGGAAACGGAGATGCAGCGGAGAGAACAAAGGCACTTACGTAGCTGATGAGGGGCGAGACCTCAATGCCGGCGTCGGCGTCGGCGCTGGTCACGGTGGCTCCGGCGGCCTGAATCCACTTCTTGCCCTGCTGCATGATGTCGCGCTTGCTGGTGTCCGGGTCGTCCTCGCCGGTGCCGCGGGCGTTCTTGAGGGGCGAGAACTCGTCCTCGCGGCGCACCTCCATGCAGGCGAACTTGGACAGCTCCAGCATGGGGAAGACGTCAAAGACGAACTGCTCCAGCTTGATGCCGTTGGGCTTGGCCGGCTTGACGGCCTCGCCGCTGGCCAGGTCGACGTGCGGGATCTTCTTGCGCGCGACGTGGTGCGGCAGCTTGTGGGCCCACAGCGGGATCGACTCGAGGAAGCGGAAGCTGTAGTAGTGGTTGACAATGTTGGCGGCGCGGAACTTGAGCACGCCCTCGCCCAGCTTGGCGTCGGTCGCCTCGGCCGTCTCCTGGTCGATCTCGCTGTACTCGACCACGTCGGGCTTGCCGTTCTTGAGCAGGATCAGGCCGACCGACTCGGTCGCGTTGCGCTTGCGCACCACCTTTGTCGCGATGTCGACGTCCTTGGCCGCCGCGAAGCCGACAAAGACGGGGTCCGCCACCTTGACCAGGCAGTTGTCGACGCAGTAGGCGTGGATGTGGGCCACGCCGCGCTTGCGCATGTCGTCGAGCACGCCCGAGACGACGAGCGCCTGGTAGATGCCGCCGTTGCCGTCGGGGGCCACGGCGACGCGGCCCTTTTCCTCGAGGATGATCTTGCCGTCGTTGGAGATGCAGGGCAGCACGCCCTGCTCGAAGAACATGACGTCGCCCTCGTCCAGCCCAAAGTACTTGTTCTGCCTGAAGAAGTCCTCGGTCGGCTTGCGGGTCGGGCCCGAGGTCATGACGTACCACGGCACCACCACCTTGCTGCCGCCGGCCTTGGCGGCCGCCAGCTCCTGGACCTTGCGGATGCGCTCGGCCTGGATCTGGAAGAGGGACTTGGCCGAGGGCAGGCCAATGTCGTAGCAGCCCTTGGGGGCGGAGCTGCCCAGGCGGGTGCCCTGGCCGCCGGCCATGAGCACGACCGCCACCTTGTTCTGGGCGATCAGGTCCAGGCCCGCGGCGTACCAGCCGTCGACGTCCGAGGCGGCAGAGTCGAGGATGCTCGCCGTGGCGGACTCGGGCAGCGGCTCGAGGACGGGTGGCTTGCCGGCATCGTCCGTCTGCGGGGGGTTGAGGGCGCGCTCCGTGATCTTGTTGATGTGGTCGGGGTCGATCTGCGAGAGCTGCTGGAAGAGGGCGGCCTTGTCGTCGGCGCTCAGCGAGTCGTAAAAGCTAAAGACCTGGTCCTGGCCGGCCTTGGTGTACTTGTCACGGAGCTGGCCCAGCGCCTCGTCGGATGGCGGGGTAGCTTTGGCACCGCTGCTGCCCATGCCGAGGACCTGCTTGACCGTGTCCATTGTGGCGGTTCTCGTAGGTTCGTGGCGGAGGTTTGTTTACTTTGGTTTGGGGGCGAGAGATGTGAGCAGGGGGTTGTTGGAGCCGTCGAGCCGCAAAAAAGACACTGCAACGGGGGACAGGGGATGTGGAGAGGAGAGGACAGGACATGGACCGAATCGAGGCCTACCTCTTCTTTAAGCAAGCTCACGGAGCGCTGTTCCCTGTTGGCAGCCCTGTTTGGCTGGAGGTCGACACTACTGTAAGCTGGCGGGCGAATCCGAGGGGCAGCTGAATTCGTGTTGGGAGCTCTCCTCGAGTAGCCCCCCCCCCACTGACGTCGGCAGTGGGCCCCGCAGCGCCACCCCCTTTTGGATTGGGTTCGCCGGCGTGCCGGGTTTTCGCAGCAGGATTGGGCAGGGGTGCGCAAATACGAGAATCCGCTCGCATCGAGAAGTGAAGACGGGCCGGCGCCAGGCTTGAGGGCGTGGGCGGGAGCAGCGATCATCCCAAGCCCGGAAAGCGCAATAGATGGCTGTGTGGACGGCTCTGCTGCTCGCTGATTCTGTCACGTGGATGCCGGTCTTTTGGCGTTGTTGCCTGGCCCTGGCTGGCTGAATTGCTGTCGAGGCTGGCGCGCCGCCCTAAGAAAAAACCAGCCCCGACGGCTGGCTGCGGGAACAAAGCAGGGCTGAAAAAAAAATAACCCCATGCTCGAGGCGCCTTAACCTCGTGTTAAAACCAAAGTCGTCCGCCTCGCCGCAGGGCGGATCTGGGATCCAGCAAATGCCCAGCACCTCGCTAGCACCCATCCATTGCTGGGTCTGTCCTGGAGGCCAGCGTGGGGATTCCCGTGTTGGCGTTTTCGTTGCACCGAGCAACCCACCCGATCCCAACCCAAAATCATGGCCTCGGAGCCCGAGGACGAGCCGCTCCCCACATCTCCCCGCCGCAGTCCGAGCTTCAAGGGCCGGCTGAAGCTTGAGGACTTTGTGTACAAGGACAGCACGCAGCCGGCCCGCCGTAGCGCCCGCCTGCTGGTGGCCGGTAGTCCCGCCGCCGCCCCTGGCTCGAGCGGCCGGAAGCGCGCTCGGGCTGACGAGGCGGCAGATGACGACAACGACAATGACAATGACAACGACAACGACAGCAACGGCCATGCCTCGGCAGCGCCCGACTCTCCTCCGCCGCCAAAGGGCACGGCCCGCCCCCTGGCCATCATGCCCAAGCGGCAAAGGACCCGGGCGGCGACCCCCGACGGCGGCGCGAGGAAGGGCGGCGGCGGCTACGCGCCGCCGTCTACCTACGCCCACCTCTCGGGGATCCCGGACGCGCTCGGGCCGGGCCTGCTGGTCATGCTCGTCGGGCTCAACCCGGGCGTGCAGACGGCGCGGACGGGCCACGCCTTCGCGCACCCGACCAACCTCTTCTGGCGGCTCGTGCACACGTCGGGCATGACGGCGCGCCTCTGCGCCCCGCGCGAGCACCTCGACCTGCCCCGCCTCTTCGCCCTGGGCCTGACCAACATCGTCGCCCGCCCGAGCCGCAACGGCGCCGAGCTGGCCCGCCGCGAGCTCGACGCCGGCGTCGCCGCCCTCGAGGCCAAGGCCCGCCGCTGGCGGCCCGAGGTCGTCTGCACCGTCGGCAAGTCCATCTACGAGGCCGTCTTCCGCGTCCGCCACGGCCGCCCCATGCGCAAGCACGAGTTCAACTACGGCTGGCAGGACGAGAGCGAGAACATGGGCACCGCCGCCTTTGCGCCCCCGGACCTGGCCGACGATGGGCCGGCCGAAGGGGTCGTCGAGACCGCCGACTGGGCCGGCGCGAGAATGTTTGTGGCCCCCAGCACCAGCGGCCTTGCCGCCACCCTTTCTTTTGCCCAGAAGCAAGCAATCTGGGACGAACTTGGTGCATGGGTTCAACGGCGCCGAGCCGAGAGGGCAGCGGCGGCCGAGGGACCGTAGAACGCCGCACCTTGCTTCAAGGCTGGACAGATTCGAGTTGTCTTGGAAATCTGCATCGTCTTCAGGATTTTAAAGTTGGAAACTCCATATGGTCAGGCCAACCGAGATCATCTAGTTAGCCCAACCCAGGGGTCAACGCATTCGCCGGGCTTTGATGCTTCGTTATGAGAGCCACCTAGCGATCCTATGCCTGAGAAGCAAACTACAAAGAAAGCCAAGCGCGACCAGTTGCGACGATGATGACGTCCATGGAAATGTAAATGTGCAAATAGTCAGGAGCAGCCAGACAGGGTCTTTGTATTTGTAATATAATTATTCTCTTTCCCCAAGCGGGGGGTGCGCTGCTCGTGTCGATACAATGTAAGCTCAGCTGGTAAGAACCGGGACATCCAAACCAAATAGACAGGGGAGACTAGAAGTCGCTTGGGTACGGGCGGGGCGCTCTCTGGATTTGATAGAGCTGGCGCATCAGCACGAGCTTCTCACGCGAGATGCGGAAGTACTCGTGTGAATCTGGCCTTAGATGCTTCAGCTGGGCATCCATCCCAGCCATTTCACCTAGCAGCCTGTGCGCCTCCTGAGCCCTGCGAATGGGATGGGATGCTGGGTATGGTGCGGGCTGTGCCTGAGGTGCTGCGTATGACGGCGAATGTGCAGGGGCTTGGTTGATTTGGAAGACGGCGAGGTCAGAGCGCAGTTTCTCAATCGTCTCTTTGTCCTCCTTGTGCCGGCGCTCGAGAAAAGACAGCCGCTCGATAATGGGCCCCATTGCCTTGGATACTAAATCCTCGTGATCCGAATCCGAGCCCGGGCCTCCCGCCTCTTGCTGTGCCATGACAGGCTGCTGCAAAGCCAGATACTCCATGTTAAAGTCGTGCCAGGCCCCGGTAAAAGGTGTGGGATCCTTAGGCTCCTTAGACCCCGAAAGAGTGACACTTGAAGCCGGGGTAGAGGCGGCCATGGTGCCTGCGGGTGTGAATGCGGCGTTGGGATTGAACATGGGGCTTGGGCCTGGAGAGGCTGTCGAGCCTCGCGACGGCAGATTTCCGGCGATGGACGTGGCCGGCGGGCGCGCCCTCAAATCCGGGGACGGGGCGGCCGTGCCGCCTGGTGTCGCCTGGGGGGTTCTCAGGGCAGCAGGCACTGGATCTGCATACAGCTGGTTGCCCCTGATCATCTCGCAGTACCAGCGCTGGACCCTGAGGGGATGTGCCGGAAAGTTTCCCGGGACGGGCGTCCTGGCAAGAAACCCACAGAGGTTGGCTTGCTTGAGCAAGGGGACGAGATCGGCCAGCTGGTCGGCGTGGTACAGAACAGCAAACACACTCATTGTCTGGAAGCGCATGAGGAGAACCCTGATATCGGACAGAACATAGTCGTTCAGGGTCTTGGAGACGCCGCCATCCAGGATCTCGTCCCAGTCGTTGTGGCACTGGGCGGCTTGGCGATTGGCTTCCACCATACCGGCCAGCAACTTGAATGCTGGATGTTGCTGCGCGGGGCCCTTCTTGCCCGAGCGGTAGTGCTGCACCATGTGGAACCAGCTCGGCCGATAGGAAAGGAAAGGCATGAAGCGAAATGCCGCCGCCGCCAGCGCCTCCATGTCTGAGCCGTCCACTTCCCGCTCGATCCCGGAACCGAGAGGCAGGTCATACACATCCCGGACTGCCGCGTCGAAAAGCTGCCGGAACGGCTGGGGCGGCGGGACCCTGGCGGCAGAAAAGTCACCGAGCTCTTGGGCATCAGCCATGGCGGCCTCTGGTGCCTGCATTTGGTTGTCTGGATGGGTGGCAGGGGCTGGCCGTCGGGCAATGGGAAGGGCGCCGGTTTGCGAGCTTTGTCTCTTTCGAATTCGACCCTGCGGCCGAGAACTGTCGCTTGGGGAACCCATGGACTTTTCTTCACCAGCAATTGCCGGTGTCCGGTTTAGTAGCTGCTCTTGTCCATGGGGGATGGCATCGAGGCGGGTGGGCTTTCTCGGCGTATGCAGGCTCCATGTACAAGCCTTTATCCAGTCCGTGGCGCCCGCGCAGAATTTCAAGCCAGCCCAGGTGTAATTATATTTCGCGAGGCACGAGGGCGTGACTGCTCGCCAAAGTCCACTCGTTGATATAACTGTCCCTCCGGGTTGTCAGCCAAAGTGGAGCCAAAAGGGAGGAGGAAAGAGTAAGGAGAGAAGGCGCTATGAATTGCAAAGGAAGGGCCAGGTGGGCGTAAAGGAAAATAAGTCAAAAACAACAGTTGTGTGTGCGTCCCATAAATTTGCTGCCATTTGTTGGATGGAAAGAAAAAAGATCGAAGTAAAAATGCATCTATTGATCATCACAACCAAGGTGGCTCAAAAGAGGCGCCGCTCGGTATGTCCCTGTTCCGTGTACGTGTAGCCTTTTATTTCTCATGACCTTCCTCCTTGAGAACGATAGGGGTCATTTGGGTCGCCAGCACCCTGCTGGCCCGACGCGGGCAACGCCGCCGGGTCGACGATATCGTCGCGCTTTCCGACCGGATAGCTCGGCGGGACGTCTCCGTCGCCCGCGCCCCAGGCGCCGCCCGGCTCGTCTGTGACGGTGAGCTCGAGCGTCCCGCCCTCACGGAAGAATTCATGCGTGATCCAGTTGCGCGTGAAGCGCTTCCCGTTCAGAGTTGCGCTTTGGATGTACTTCTTGCTGTAGGTTGGGTCAAAGTTACGGATCCTGATGGTGGCTCGCTTCCCCGCGGCCCGGGCTCTTGGGTCGGCGGCCAGAATGGATATCTCCCGGAAGAACGGAGGCGTGATGAGATAGACATCCTGGCCGGCCACAGGGAAGAACCCCATCATGACCATGCTGCTGAAGGCGCCCATGGCGCAGTCGTCATTGCCCGGGATCCCGTTGATGCTGGCGTTGAACTGGCTAGGGATGTACCGATGGATCCAGTGCGAGCTTTGGTCTGGTCTTCCTCCATAATGGAACTGCAAAACAGTGAGGAAGGTCGGCTCGTTCCCCATGTACGCAATCTCCTCGTGCCAGTAGTCCAGCCGCTTGACGAAGGTCTCCTTGCCACCCATCTTTTCGATCAGGGTCGCCATGTCTTCTCCAGTGGTTAGCAATTGACTGTATGCGGAGCTCAACTTCCAGGAGACGCCTAATTACCTTGCAAGACGTAGAAGCTGTACAGCCACGAAGAACCCTAAGTGTTTACTCAAGTTAGATTTTCCCAGCATAGAAACCTGCAAGTCACTAAACAAAACACTCACCTCGTATGCAGAGAACCTGGTGTCATAGTAACAGCCATGGAAATTGGTCTTGGGAGAGCAAAGCCTTGTGTTGTGGTAGACGAACTGCCCGTCGAGCATCCTGGGCTGAAGGAAGCCTTTGAAGGGACTCAGAACGATGTCGCCCGCGTGCGTTTCTCTGTAGATATCGAGAGATCTGTCCGATATCAAGACGATCAGCACCCGGAGGTCAAATGGACAAGTGATGGTAAACCGACAGGGCCTCCGATGGACGGGATTGGGTCGAGGTTCACGATCTCTTTGGCTTATATGCAGCCCCAGAGAAATAGTGGGGCCACAAGGCCCCTCGCGGGAATGCATATACCATCTTTCTGTTCCCATCAATCTGCACACCACAGACAGGTCGTTGCAGGAAGCACAAAGGGTGGTGGACTCACTGCTCGCTCCAGATGTTCTTCCAGTTGCCGCTTCTCTTGTGGTATTTCTCGGCATCCTCGGCGTGTCCGAGGCCCTTGGCGAGCAGCGAGATGCAAAAGTCGTCGTATGCGTACTCGACCAGGCGAGACATTTCCCTGCTGCTCGGGCCAGAGCCCAGTATGTCGTGGTCGTTGGTTGGGATATAGCCAAACTTGTGGTAAGATGCGAGGTTTCCCCGGCCTTCAAATGACCACATCTTCGGCTCCTCCTCGGCATCCGAGACGACAGCTTCATAGGCTGTCTTCCAGTCGATGTCGTCGCGCAGCCCTTTGACATAGGCGTCGGCAATCACAACGTCACTGTTTGATCCGCCTTGGGTATAGCCCTTGCTGAAACTCATTCGGCAGTCGGGGAGTTTTCCCAGGTGCCGGTAAATGTCGATCAGGGTGCGGAGCATCTCGGTTTGCGCGGCAGGGTCGATGATTGTCAACAGTGGGTGCTGCGCCCGGAAAGAATCCCATATGCAGTAGAATCTGTAGCCAAGGATCGCCGCGTTAGCAGGGCTCGGGGCCGGCGTGGTGCGGCTGTTTCGATGCATGACAAAAGGAGCAGTGTGATATCATTCCTCCAGGAGCAGCATAGTTGTCTACGACAGGGGACGCAGGATGAATGAAGAAAGCAGGAATGCGTGCATAGCAGGGGAAACACGCACGAATCGAAATATGGCTCCTTGGACTCCCACAGCGGATTTTCACCCGTGTAGTTTTGCGGTGATATCAAGGACCGGTAGAGGCCGGACCAAAAGGTGGTCTGGAAGGACTCGTCCACGCCGCGGCTGTCGATCTGGACCACGGCCAGCTTCTCGCGCCAGGCCCGCTGGGCAGCAGCAAAGGTGCCTTCAAAGTCGAAGTCGGGTATCTGGGCCTCGGCGTTGGCGCAGGCCTGCTCGACCGTCATGAAGGAGATGCCCACGCGCGCCACGACCGACTCGTGCCCGCCCGCCAGCGCCTCGAACTGGACCCAGGCGCCCGCCGACCCCGGCGGGGCCGGCTCGAGCACCTTTGGCTCCTCGTCGACGGCCGAGTCGCCCTTGAAGGTGCCGGACCGGCGGACGCGGCCGCCGCGCACGTCGGCGCACACAAAGGCCTTGTAGCTGCCCGTGCCGAACGAGGGCGCGAACTCGCCGTGGCCCGTGATGCGGGCGTTCGGCGAGCCCGCGTCGGCGCGCACCTCGACGCCGCCGCTGCGGCG
>PYSQ01000038.1:39000-89750 GCA_003049435.1 Nakataea oryzae
GCCGCTGAGGTCGGCCAGGTCGAGGAGCAGCAGGGGGCTGAAGGGCACGGGGCGGCCCTTGGGGTCGGTCAGGCCGGCGGGGGCCCCCGGGAACGAGAAGCGGTACAGGGCGGCGCGCTCCGTGGCCGTCATCTCGGCCTTGACCGACGTGTTGAGCGCGATGGTGAAGTAGCCCGGCGTCGCCCACGCGGACCCGTGGGCCCGGGGCACTCCTCTCGTCGAGGACGAGAAGACGCACTTTTGGGCATCGTCGCCAGGGCATCCCGGGTGGACCCAGAGGGGGAAGTTCCCCAGGGAGGGACTCCCGCCCGTGCCCGAGTCGTGGAGGTGAGAGAAGCCGACGACATTGGAATCGTCCGAGACAAACCCGGCCGCGTTCTCTGCGTGCGAGTCACAATCGGCGCCCGCCTTCACCATGCCATACGGCAAAGTTGCGCCTGGGAAGACGTGGCCTCCGTTCACGGTACCGATCAAGGGGTCGACGTGGCGGAGGATGTTGTCGCTCGTGGCGAAAGCGGCGCTGGGCGGGTGGGCGCGCTGGTCGCCCCCGGCCGTCGGCGAGGTGCCAGGGCGTGAGTGCTTGCCGCCGCCGTGCTGGGGGCGCAGGTCGACCAGGCCACGGCCGCGGCCGCCGTCTTTCGGGAGCAGGACGAAGAGGGCCGCGGCAAATATGGCAAGCAGCAAGAGCAGGCGGCGCTTCCGCGGCACGCCCGCCAGGTGGAGGGGCGGCGCCGCGAAGGCTTTGACTGCAGACGTGGCGCGGTCCATGGCCGCAAGCGCTGCTCGCGTCGGGGAAGCAGCCCTCTCGGGCGCGCAGCAAACAAAAAGGAGACGCACAGGGGACAGACACCACAGATATCAGGCCCGAGCGAGAGCGAAGTGAGGCGAGGAGCGCGGTTCAGAGACGGTCCACCGCACGGCATCAGCATTACCGCTGGGATCAATGGGCTGCGGTCCAAGCTCACGGCGAGCGGCCCTTGGCCAGGGGGCGGGGCCCGAGGCCCGCTCCCATACAGTACTGTACAGTACTAAGTAGCCCCAGGCCTAATTGGCAAGAATGGCGCCTGAGCCACTGAGACTGGTGCAAGATCTCGGAGCAATGCTGTCCATGTGCCTTTTTTGGCCACACCCCGAGCCCCACAGCGGGCTGCGCCGTTTCCGCGCCTGGCCTGCTCCAACAGGCAGGCAGGCAGGCCCAGTGCGGGCAGGGCTGGGCTCCTCATCACTCGTGGTTCCTGCCAGGCCGCTCGTGCAGCTTCGACAGCGATGCACCCCTGCCCAGAGCGAACGTCAACAGGCGTGGTGGATAGCGATCCGACCCTGGTGGTGGCAGCCATCATCCCAGAATTTTCCGGGTTGTATGGAACATGTTTGGCTGCCATCGCCGACCCACCACTTGCACAATGGGCAAATTCCAGAAACGGACATGAGACAACGCCCAGCCAAGGAGCAACCGGCGCCATTATCGACCAGTGTCCGCTGGGAGCAGCAAAACGACACGGGGGTTAACGACGTTGTGTTTTACCGCCCGCAGCATCAAACACATGCTTGGGATTCTTCCCGAAGCTGTGATGGGAGGCTATGAATGTGTACGAGCATTATCCGGATACCATTATCAGCAATGATTAATGCCCGGCACCTGGCCCAACATGTTTACCGTACCCGAATTCAAGCATGGCTGGGAAATAAATGAAAAGAGCGATTATCAAGGACTATCAGAGGGGTGCGTGATAACATAAGCCTCCATGTTTTTCTCTCCCTTCGACTTTGCGTATCAAGCCATGGATATCAGAAATAGGCCATGATGGACCAGCCCAAGACGGACTCTAGCTCGGCCCTGACCTCGTCTGGGCCCGCAAACCCAGCACGGCCTGCGACTTCGGCGCGCCTGCCTGAGCCGAGCTCAGCCCAGCGTGAGAGCAGTGCCCCGTCGACAACGGCGCGCCCGACCGAGATGTCGACGGCCGCCACCTGGTTGCGGGCCGAGGACGGCGGCACGCGGTATGCCTTGGGGTTCAGCGCCGCGTAGTGTGGCACCGAAGCCGCCAGGTTGCTCGCCAGCGCCGAAAGCCGAGTGTACGCGCCCTGGCCGAGCGGTTGCACCGCCGCCAGCACGCCCGTCGGCGCCGCCATGAGGATGTGCTGGGGACCTGCCGCCGCCGCCGCCGCCGATGTGTCGCCGTTCGCCGCCGCTTGGGACGGGTGCGACGACGTGGTCGGCATGAGGAGGGACTTCTGGGGGTGGTGAGCGCCGGTGCTGAACGTGGTGCGGTTGAGAAGCAGGTGGCCTTGGAGGGACTTCGGATCTGTGTGTTTTGGTAGACTAGGTCAGTCGCCATTCCAGCGTAAACGTCGACATGGGAAACGAGGGCAACTCACGTTCAGGATCGAACTGGAAGATGTGGAGATTCCCCTCCGCGTCAGCAGCCACCAGGAGCAGATCACGGCCGTCGGGCAGGAAATCAACATTGACAACCTCGAGGTTGGTGCTGCTCTTTCCAAAAAGCATCATCTTGTAAGGACCCTCGGTGTAGCCGGTAAACCAAACACCCTTGAAGGCATCAGCCATGGCGCAGAATCCGGTACCGGGAAGCTCCTTGGCGCAGCTGACATAGCAGTTCATGTCCATAAAGGCGACGGGCAACAGCCTGCCATCTTCGCCAAGGCCGCGCACCAGACACTTCTGGCCCTGGGCGACGAGCATCAATCCCTGGGTGCCGATTTCCGACAGGGCCGTGACTGCGCCGCGGGGAACCTCGTCCTTGGCTATCAGCTTCAGCTTCTTGTCCGTCTCGGGTCGATCCTTCTGAGGCACGACGCTGGCAAGGTCGTAGACGTAAACACAGCCGCGCACCGGCAGGTCCTCGCCCCGGCAGATGGCGGTCCCGACTGTGATCAGGTGGCGGCGCTCGTTGGTCGACTGGCTGACCTCAAGGTTCAGCGACTTGATGCACATGGCCACCTCGTTCTTGTCAAACTCCTCGCTCCAGATCTCGCTCCAGTTGACCGGATTGATGACCTTGACCAGGCTGTGCTCCATCTGCGGCTTGAACGAGATGTTCTCCTTGGCCCACTCCCGATGGTATTCATCGTCCGACGGGAGCTCAAACGGTTCCCAGAAGCTGCATGTAACCACGTACACTCCCGACGGCGTGTGGTACGCTATGCCGTCTGCGTCAATGTTCAGCGGCACCTTCTTGACCGATAGACCGAGCTCGGCAAAGCTGCAGTCGCTGGGAATCTGTGCCACGCGCGCGACTCCTTCATAGTCGGCATATATGAATCCGCGCTCACATCCTTCGGTGTGGAACGGACTCATGGCCCTCACGCCGGGCCCGCGCAGCCCCACAACCCTTGGTATGGACTTGCATGACTTGATCAAAAAGCTGGGCGAGTTCCCGGGAAGAAAAACGCAGCTGTAGCCAGCAATGTTGCCACACGCGCGAAGGGGCATGCGCCGTGACGAAGCTGGCGCGTCGTCCGAGACCTTGGTCTCCTGGCTCTTTGCCACAGCCGGGTTCGGCAACTTGCGGAAGCGCAGAGTGCCCGATAGGCCCTGCGAGCTCTCCGCTACCTTGAAGGGCTCGTAGATGGTCAAGTCGTCGTTGGAGTGGCGCAGCTTCGAGGCATGGTTAGCTTTGAGCAATGTTCGTTCATAGTTTATAACCAGGAAGTAATGGTTGGAACGGGGTCACTGATACTTACAATCAGATGAGGAGACTTGTAAGTGGTATCACCCAGGTCCGTGACCATGAGCTCGCTCAGTGACTCCCTTGTAGTCCCCTTCCTTGCTGCGTAGTCGGCGGAGAGCAGAGGCGGGACGTAGCACAGCCCTTCCGCCACATAAATGGGCTTGGAAATATCGGGAAGCGCGTAGATCTGCGTGCCGTCCAGAAATCCAGTTAGTGTGGTGCTGACAGACGCAACATTCCAGGTATAGGAAGGCCAACCAGGGCCGGGGCTGCCTTACATAGAGTGCACCTGCCGCGCTAAGCAGGAACATCACGACACTATCGCTCTGCTTCGCGCTCTTGTCTGCTGGAGACGGGGCAAAGACGCCCCTTGAATCCACATAGAGGCTTCCGGCAATCCATTTGGTCGTCTTGATCACCTTATCCTCCTTCTCGATTTCCTCGATTTCGCTATCCTCGTTCACGTGGGCGACGAAAGCACTCGAGTCGTCCCGGATAATGAGGAGGTAAGGGTCTGCTATGCTAGCGCCGGTTGCACGCGGTTCGTGGTTCGTCTCCTCGTCAAGCATGGGTATAATTTGGGTCAGTCCCAGGTCTGATGTATGTTAGCGCGTGCTGGTTTCGATCCGTTATTGGTATTGAGTCAGAGATGGTCGGAGCTCCAGGTCACCCACCTCCATCGTAACACCTCACTTCGGATTTGAGGACTTGTATTATCTTTGTGTGGTTCCCCATAGTCCCTGCCTCGATAGTGAAGCCAGCCGCTGGCTCAAACTCGGTTCCTACGAGCTTTTCGAAGCCTGCGGCTGTAAGCACGTAGATGTTTGAAGACTCAAAGTTGTCGTCGTCTTCCTTGGCGACGACCATGAACTTGTCATATTGGACTGGAATGCCAAAGTCGCCCCCGACGGGTTTGGTGCCCTTTTCGCCCTGCAGAACTTTGGGAAGAGGTTTCTGGCAAGCAAGCGTCCAGAGACCCCTAGCTTCAGGGAAATCGAATCTACCGATACTAACTGGGGTCATTTCCCTGTTCATAATCGCGAGCGATGACGCCTTATCCCTGCCAACCACAGCAACCAGCTGCAACTCGCTCTGGATGGGCGTGGAGTCCTTGCCACTGCTGCTCTCATTGTCTGCGGGTGGTGGAGGTTTGCCGTAGACCATATCCCGGATAGGTGCGATGCTTATGAGTCTGTCGTGGCATCGGAATACCAGGTCCTCCAACTTGGTCTGGCTGGATGCGAGCCCTGCCGCCGTTGTCGTTTTTTCCGTGTCCCCGTACAGATCGTCGTCGTCGTCCTCGTCATCCTCCTCGAGATCGTCGAAGTCTATGTCGAGATCGATATCAGGGTCCTGAACCCTGGACTTTTTCCTTGACACTTGGCTGCTTCTCCTGTTCCAGCCCAAGACAACAGAGTCCCCACGCTCGCTCCCGACGAACATGGAGTTCCGCCCAATCCTGCTGAGGCAGGACACGGCGGTGGGCAGGATATTGCCACCGGCCTCTGGGGGGATGATCCTGACTTTGAGGCCGGAGACGGTGCGTCCGTCAATGTGAAAGGTGATGGTAGCAAGCCTTCCGTCATTCAGAACGACCAGGAGTTCTCCGTGCTCGGCCGAGAGCACCTCGATTGTGCAGCCCTCAAGACGGAGGTTCAGGTCAGAATGATCAGCCAAGCCAAATGATGTGCACTGCTTGGTGAAAGGGTTGACAGCGATGCCGTTGGCTTTGCCCGACTGGTCGACATGGATCAGCTCGTTGGCGCCGACAAGGAGAGCGCCGCCGACGGGGGCAGGCAGGGCAATGACACGCGTCAGGTCCTTTGGCAGGCCGCTGACGGAGAGGATTGTGGTCGAGGCCTTCTGGTGCAGGTCCAGGGTGAAGACGGTGTATGTCAGGTGGTCCTTGCGGCCCAGGCAGTTGGACGGCGTCAGGCTCGAGGACAGGATGCCGAAAGTGGGCTCGCGGTACTCGTACAGGAACGCGAGATGTACGGGGTGGAGAAGGGCAGGATCAAGATTGGGCAGTCGGAGCACAAAAGATGGTGAATAAGGTGTATCTTCTATGGCGCTAGTTCCATTGATGGCCACCGAGGCCGGCTGAGACTGTGCCGGGTGCGGGCCATCCAGTGCCTCGTCCCAGTCATCCATACCAATATCTTCATCGGCTTGCTTGAAGGGAAGGATGGCCAGGCTCCTGGGACCGAACTTGAGGGCGGCGCATCGGCTGCCCGGGTCGGCCACCAGGAAGTTGGAATAGTCGCTCAGCGGAGACTCCCAAGGGTTGCCCTGGAGCTCGTCTTGTTCGTAGTAGTGGATCGACAGTGTCTCGAGCGAGCGCCGCTCTGCATCCCACGCGACGAGGCTGAGCTTAGCATCCTTGAACGCGATCAGGAGAAGGTCGCCGCCGCCGTTGGTGCTGCTGCCAGCACCCGCCTTGGAGCCGCTCGGCGCCTTGACCCTCGCCAGGCCCGTGACGGTCCCTGAAAGCGGAAACTCGGCGACAAGCACAAGCTTGGTGTGGTTAGCGCGGTCCGACCTGACGATGGCAGCATCTCCGCCAAGGAACGAGGCTTCGAGGCCCTCGTCGTCGTTCAGCCTCGTGTCGTGGGCATTGCTCGTCTTGACAGAGTGCGCAGCAGCGTTCGGGGCGGCATCGAGGTCGGCGGGAACGGCGCGGGTCGAGAAGATCTGGAGGATCGAGGACTTGGCGACGACGAGGTTGTTTGCCTTTGCGGCAACAAAGGGCAGCGACAGCGAATGCGACACGGCCGACGGCGGCGTCAGCTCCGTATAGCACTGCATCGCTGGGACACCCCTCGCATCGGCCTGCCGGTCGGGGAGACCGAGGACCTCGGCGAACTGGGTTGACGGGCGGGGGGCTGCGGATCCGTGCTGTGGCTAGGTCGGGCTCAAAACGCCGTTGTCGGGACTTTCTGCCACAGGCTCCTTACCGCGTTTTTGGAGTGTGCGTCGCGATGCGATGCGGCGTGCAGAGCTCTCGAGCAATTCTACCAATAGGGTCCAAGCCAAGGGGTGTGGTCCGTCTCTCCAGCCTGGGCGTGCGGTGATTCGATGGCGGCAGAGCACAGGCCACTGAACCCGGCCACTGGTGCGGGAGAGCTCCACGGCGCTGGGGAAGCGCGCCTCAGGTGTGCTTCATGTCCAGCAAGCTACGGTATAGTGGGACCCGCCATGCAGGCGCTGGGTGGAGCTAAGCTTCCCGCGTCCGCGTGCTAGCAGCGCGATTGCGTCACAGACAGCGTAATATGAACCCATGCGTTCCCCCTCCCCATCATACATTCATCCCTAGGATCGCAGTACAACCTGCATCCCGACAGCCAGGAACCCCTCTGCTTTGCTTGCCTGCATTGCCATCTTCTCTCCTTCAAAAGCAAGAAAACACCATATCTGGAACCAGGGGCGTTGGAATATCGCCGTGTCTTTTCCACCAACAGGCAAAGAATCACGCACAGGTAAGCCGCGAGCTCCTCTTTTAGCCTGCGACTCCCAAACTGGCTTCCCCCGGCACCAATTCCCTGGCTCCTACATGACCCTGTCAAGCAACGCGTCGTCGAGGAGCAGCCTGAGAGGACAAAATACTCATACCGGGCAATGCACATGGCATGCGGCCGCCATGGACGGCTCTTCTGCGAGAAGCTACTGAGTAATCAATTGCTAACTCGCTCGATCGCCTTGTCGCACAGCTAGCTCTTGTCGAAGCATAACTCGCCGTGCACAGCCTGCCGGAAATTGTCGAAGCCCAAGCGCAAAAAGGCAGCTCAAGTGCCAGAGACAACACACCCGCGAGCCACACCATCCGTCCAAAACCTGCTCCTCTTCAACCGCTCCCAGACGTCAGCACCAGGTGCTTCAAGAACCGTTCCAGGCTCGACGACAAGCACAAAGGGCGGCGCCATCGCAAGGCTTCTGGAGACCACATCCCAGACGATCCACGACTCCGTGTCCGCAACAAAAGAAGCAAACTAGCATGCAGCCAGCCTGGGTTTGAGCACATAGCAAGATGGCACCCTATCTGCAGACGAGTTTGATCTGGATCGCGTACGGCGTGGCCGTCGCGGTGTCCTTCTTGGCCGCCACCATCACCACATTCACATGGCAGACGGCGCGTGAGCGCTCGGCCATCGTCAACGTCGTCGCCATTATCAGTTTGACGTCACTCCTGGCGACGGTTTTGCTCCTGCCCGTTGACATCGCACTCGTCTCCTCCACCACATCGGTCCACCTCGGCGCCAAAAAGGACTGGGCAACACCCGAACACGTCGCCAACGTCCTGTACACTCTCGAGATTGTGTATTACACTCTTTACAGCTTTGACGCACTGCTTTGCCTCGTCTTCATCCCCTTTACATACTTTTGGTACGAGGAGACGGATGAGGTTGAGGACGAGGAGGGCCGGAGTGTCGTCAGCAAACTGTGGGGTGCATTCAAGTACACCACATTCTTCATCGTCCTCGTCGTCATACTCTTTCTCGTGGGCTTCTTTGTCCCGGCGGCGGGTAACCAGACCGGTGGACATCTTGACCTGGACTACTTCAAGCGGCTGCTGGCAGCGAACAAGGGCGAAAAGGCTCTGACCTTTGCTGTTGGACTTCTCGTTTGCCTTGGCACCATGCTCTACGTCCTGTACACGGGCTCTGGCCTGGCATTGCTCCCTATCTCGTTCATTAAGTCGGCGCCGTCCATTTCTGCCCCTCAGTTGTCCGAAACGACCGCGTCCGCGCTAGAGAGGAACCGCGAGCGCCAGCGACAGCTCGAGATGCGGAACTCGGGAAATCCCGACGGTATGTCCTCCAAAGACAGACGCGAGCTCGAGTCTCTGGTTCGCGAGGAACGCACCCTCGTGCGCCGGGCGCGACTGGCCTCGGAGGCTCAGGGCGAGGGGCGCAGCTTCGTGTACCGCGCATGGACCAAGATCTGCGCAGTCCTCCGCCCTCTCAAGTTGATCGGCGGCATCCTCTTGCTCATCGTTTCGGTGATTATCTGGGCGTCGATGGTTATCACCACCATCGACAAGGCGTCCAACTCGCTCTGCAAGGGCCGTTGCGGATACATTCTGGGCCACATCAAGATCTTCCAGCCCATCAACTGGGTCTTTGTGCAGTCGGCCAAGGCATTCCCGGTTGACTACATCCTAATGGCGTTTTTCATATTGTTTTTCTTCAGCAGCTCCGTCTCTGGCCTGGCCACGGTGGGCATTCGCTTCCTTTGGGTCCGCATCTTCCAGATCCGACGGGGCCGTACCGCGCCGCAAGCCATCCTGATCGCCACGGTCCTGCTTGCGCTCATGATCCTGGCAATCAACTATGCCATGGCCATGATGGTGGCGCCGCAATATTCGACCTTTGGCACGCAGACCTTGTGCCTCAACACCCCTCCCCACCGTGGCGAGCAGCCAAACTGCACCGACCACCCGGAGATGGTGGTCCCCTGCTCCGAGGCATACACCGAGGATGCGGCCAAAGACGTCTGCACGCCGTCTGTCATGTCGACCTTCTTGAACAGGGTCACGCTGAACTGGCCCGTCTTCGGTGCAATCGATTTCTGGGCGCAACCGGCCTTCCTGGCGGTGTTTCTCATTGTCTTTCTCACCTCGCTCTTCCGGACCCCGAAGCTCATGATGAACGAGTTCGATGAGGAGGCTGAGGCGGACGAGGAGGAGGGTCTTCTCGCGAGCACGGGCAGGCGCTTCGGCGCCACGTGGCAGGACATCACCGGTCACCCAACTAGCAACGACAGATCCAACACCACGGGTGCTGGGTCCAACCGTGCGTAAAAAAATTGCTTTTCTTACTTCCAGATTGTTATGTTCAACCCTTTTCAAGGTCGTGTATTTGGTTTAGTGACGGACATACATCCAACGGTTTCTGTTATTGTGGCTGGTTTATGCGAGCACAATCGGGTTTTCTTGTTTCAAGCACAGCGAGATAAGGTTATACCGCTCGCTCGCTTTGTTTCTTTTCTACCTTTATTCCTGCTTTTTTTCCTCATATCTCCTTGTGTCTTCTGCACTTTCTATTTGGCTTTTGGGAGGGGAAGGAAAACATATCGGATAGCACAGTACGTCTCAACCCAGGCAGAGCGACGGCTTGAGACCAAACAGATTTGTTTCACTGGATCACATCAGGGATCATGACTGCGAAGTGCCCTTCGTACTAAACCATGCTTGATTTTTCTTTGGACTTGACTAAGGCGTGCCAGCCGCTCTACCTTGTGTTGAACTTCCAGCGTCTATGACCGCGGGCATCATAGTCAGCTGAAGGACCGACGTGCATACCCCACCAGCACTTTTCGCAATATACGTCGTCGTCGCAGCCTTCGCACCGGCATGTCGCGTCCTCCAAGCAGAGTATGCACCAATTCTTCATGTCATCATCGGTGTAGCCCGTCTTTGTGGTCAGCCGCGGCGTCTTGTCCGTGTCCCCGGGCTTGTAGCTCGGGACAGAGGGGAGGCCTAGCTCGTCGGTAGCTGCGGGAGCAGTCGGGCGCTCGGCCCTGAGAGCGGCTAGCCTACTGCTGAATTCGGCCTCAAAATCAGCCGAGCCTCTCCTTGGGCCCTTGACAGGACCGTCCTCCGGGGATACCGGGGGCAGGGCCGAGGGGGGCGTGGGGAGGGAGAAGTCGTCGTCTCCGTCGTCGTCTGCCCCTGGCACAGCCGACTTCCCGACACCTGTGCTTTTTTCTTTGGTGGAAGGCATTTTGGGATCGCCCGAGCCCTTGGGGCCCTCGCTCGGCCCGGCCTCTGCTGCCGGCAACCGGGCGGTCTCGAGGCTCAGCTCGTCCAGGGCCAGCAGTAGCGCGTCGTCGGCCTCGCGGCGCATCTCCTCGCCGTCAGAGTCATCATCGGTCTTGTCCGCGTCGTCTCCCAGCCCATCCGCCGAGCCGAGCTTGGCCCTGTCAAGCCCTTTCGAGACGTGCTTTTCGAACTTGGCAAACAGAGCCGCAGTGCGCCGCGCCTCTTGGAGCTGCCTGTCGAGGCTGGGTCCTGAAGCGCCCTGCCTGTCTTCTACTCCCTGCCCCTCTTTCGGCTCGTCCGCCTCGTCCAAGCCAAGATCTTCGAGGCCCTCCAACAGCTCGTCAAGGTCCTTGTCGTCCGAAGCGAAAAGAGGGTCGTCCTCGGCATCGCCCGATGCTCGCAGGGCCGTCCCAGCCGGCGGTGAGAAAGTAGAAAATGGCCCGCCAAGCCGAGGCGGCGGTGTTGAGGCGTGCTGTTTTGCGGCGGGAACCCCTGTCCTGTGCGGAGTGCTGGGCTGGGAGGGCGGCTGTGCCACCGCCGCCGGAGTTGGGGCTCGGTCAGAGCCCACGGCACCAGGTGTGGGCGCGACACCCGCGGCGGCACGGGATCCAGAAGACCCCGGAGACGGCTGTGCGTCCTGGGCCACATCCCTCAGAGAGCGGAGTCTGGCCGAGAGGGCATCATCCCTTGCCTCCTTGGCAGGAGTGAATGATGATATCGGTATGCCTAGTGAGCTTTACAGCCTTGTCTGCTTAGCGGAGGGCACTTTTCTTCTCTGGGTACAGAGAGATAAACAAGGATTGAAAACGCAATTACTTCTTGCTAGTATCCAAGTCCAGATTCAGAGTGGTCCCTTTTAGCACGTTGAGACGGTCCAGCAAGCTCTGGTCTCTGTCACGGTCGTCGTTGTTGGCCATCGCCAAGTGGGTGGTCAGCTACTGGCCGTCCGTCCGTTCCAATCCAGCACGGCCTAATAGCCTCCGAGACGGCAACACGAGCGCCTGAAACGGGCAGAATGGATATGATATTAAAGGGCTCGGTCGAATGATGCCCGACAGTGGGTTCCGCAGCTATACGAGAAAGGAGTCGGGAAAGCAGCCCATCAAGAGACTTGATGTATCATGGTATTGTTCCGCCTTTCAGTTCGCCTAGCCCGCAGGGAATCTTGAGGCTCAGCGCCTATGTCTAGGTTGCAGCAATATTTGGTCTCGACAGCGGGCCGGTTGAGAGTCAGATCGGATCTTACGGCAGATGGATGGAGGCAGGTTGGATCAGGTGGCGCAGGCCTGACAGTGAGGGTTGGGAGGTTGGTCTCTGCAGAGCCCCATAGGCAGACGTCAGACGCTTGGTAGCGGGGTCATGTGCTGCTGACAGTCGGGCAGTCAAGTCGTGCTCCGTTTCGGCCGAGTGGACCAAGCAACACAGCACGCTTTCGCTTGTCAAGTCAAAGGAGAGCCTTGGGTAATCAGATGGATCGCAGCCCGTTGCCATGCACAACATGTGTCTGCATTCGTCGTCGTCGTCGGATTTAACCGACCGAATACTGTCCAGGCCTCCATTTCGCCCCCTCAATGTGCCGAGCTTTCAGCCACCCGCCTGCAAACAGCATGGATCAGGCACATGATCGTGGCCTTGTGGCTGTGTAGCACAATGAGAAATTCCATGCCTGCAGCGTCTGCTCCAGGCTTCTGGAATGTCAGACGGGCCGGCCGTCAGGGAGAAGGATTCCGACGGTTTAATTCGTTGCGCAGACAGATCATCCAGACACAACCATCGGAATTAAGCTTCTTTAACAACCGCCACGGGGTGGGCACCGTCGGGGGGCGGGGTGCATGCGCCCCGGCCGTTTTTTTTTTTGCGCGATTTGATTTGGTTTTCAGCGCGACCATGAATCAAGCCATCGTCACCACAGGCGCAGGCCGTGTTCCTTCGCCCTCGTTGACATCACGAAACTGCAGATCTGCAACTACGTTGTGGGAAAACAGGCTGGCAGACAGCCTTCAGCTGGCGGAGGGAATGGCGCCAGGGGGCCTTGGACCCCTGCCGGGGTGTGAGGAATGAATGCGAAAGGTATTGGCGGAGGTAGGTACAAAGACACCCAAGCCCAAGCCAAGCAATGTTTCTCACCGCGGCGCTATAGTTCCACTGGCGCGGTACCCTTTCCCCGTTGTACTATGCCAGGTGGGCTCATTGCCAAGAGCACTGCCCCAAACCGCCACTTTCTACAAATCAGCCCAACTACGGGGGACTGGGGCCGCAGCCCTTCACTAGCAACCTCGCTGTGCGTGGCGTGCTTTGTGTGGTTACCTATTTTTTTTCTCTATGGTATAACTAATAGAGGACGTCAGTCCGACTGCTGTCCACTTTCAACCACTTTGGAGCGCCCCATCATCCCCAACACCAATTATTCAATCGTTGCTCCACCGCGAGCATAGAACTACCGACGCGTCCATTTTCACATTGCGGACAGGCCAACACACACTGCCCTTGCGCATCTGATTGTATTGCAAAGTCGCGGGCGCAAACACAGCGCAGTCAACCCGATATTCCTCAGCGTCGACGCTACGTCCCGCATTCTACGCAGCTATGAAGGCCTGCACATTTCTCGTCCTGTTTTCCTTCCTGTCCGGCTCCGCGCTGAGCGCGGCCGCTGGCCCCGAGGATTCTCACTCGCACGTCCGATACTCCAAGACACCTTCAGTCTTTGAGCGTGACACGGATGCGATTAAGGATCTTTGGAAGCGCAAAGGCGGAGGCAGGGGCTCCAGTCTCGGCGGTGGCGGCAGCAGTGGCGGCGGCGGCGGCGGAGGGTAAGTCCAATCAGATTTCGTTTGTCTCTACCTTGCCTTGTTTTCCCTCCTTGTCGAACGAGTGTGACTGTTCTTTTCTGTACTTCCATGTAATACAAGATGTCGACGCGAATGTATGTTTCCTTATCTAGTCTTGTTGTACGCATACTCAACAGTGGGTTTTGCGTTCTAGATCTGGCTCGAGAGGTTCGCCGGGTTCTTCAGGTTCAAGATCTCCGTATGTTACTCCTCTGGGCTCGTTTCATGTTCACGCTCTTTCGTATTCACTTCTACTTGGGGAACTTGACAAACGTTGACTAACCCGCGCGAACAACCCATACCCAGCTTTCGAACATCACCTTCGTCCAACACTGGTGGCCGTACCAAGCTGGGTAGCGGCCCATCCCCGCCTTACAGCGGTGGCACCTATGCGGGCGGAGCAAAGGTCCCCCAGCAGGCGGGGAGTAGGTTCCCTGCGAACCGCGTTGCTCCGACGTTGTTCGTTGCTGGTGCCTTGGCGTTCTGGCCTGGCCTGTGGCTCACCAGCGCCTATCTGTACCCGTACGGCCACCACTGGAGCTACCGTAACCGCACAAGTAACAGAAACGAGACTGCCCCGGTCATCTGTGCCTGCGCCGAGTATCAGTCGTGCAGCTGCGAAGATAACAACAACCAGACCTTTATTGACAGCGCTGTCGGCACCGGCTCCCCGGACGATCTGAGGTCGAGAAACGTCGCCGTCGGCGACAAAGATGGCAACAAGACCATTCTGATCAACGGCACTCTTCCCAACGGCACTACTGCCTCGGGCGGCGAGGACGACGACGACTCCGCCGCTAGCCGGATGCTCCATACCCTCGGGTACTGGCCGGTTGTTGTTAGCATCATGGCCGCCGTGCTCACAATCTGAGACGACTAATTGTTGCCTACAATCACTCCCTGGTAGTTAATGCGGCGACGAGCCTGTCTGAAAAAAGCAGAGTAATCTGCAAAGCAATAATGGAGCTTGGATATGTCGAAGGCAAAGCGGCTAGGACGGCGATTCACCCCTATCATGATACCCATGGTTTTCTCGATTTTGTATACCTGTAATTTGGTCTTATATCTATGCATTAATTCCGTCATTTCTTGACAGCGAGCTTTCATCCATAAAAAGAATCGGCCGACAGTTTGGATTTGAGCATGCAGTGCTACTTATTAGGACATACAACAACAACCAACTTAGATGTAACGCCGTCCTGCTCTCGTTCCAAGTAACTCTAACAGTAACATTTCGAATCCCAATAAGTGGAAGCGATAGGGAATGGAAAAAAGTTGAATCATGGAAACACGTCTGATCATTGGAAGTCATTTGTTCTATCTTGCACGCCCGCACCTCTTTTTTTATGCGGTGTACCAAGATATTACCCGCGGAGCAGCACCCAAAGAAACCCAATTTTGTTAAAGACCCCTTCCACATAGTGCCTATAGCCCGAAAAAACCCGCAAAGATACGAAAGACATGGAAGATGCTGTGATAAAACCGAACCCGTTTAGCGCGACGACATAGCCTTGGTGACGGTGCGCTTCAGGGCCAGCTCCTTCTTCTTCAGGTCGTCGGCAGAGGAGTCGGCAAGCTCCAGCTGTGCCATGGCCTCGCTGAGGCTGTTCTCGATCTTCTCCTTCTGGCCACGCTTGAGCTTGAGCGACAGAGTGGGGTCCGAGATGATGTCCTCGACGCGCGAGATATAAGACTCGAGCTGCTGCTTGGCCTCGAACTTCTTGCTGAACTCGGCGTCGTTGTTCTTGAACTTCTCCGCCTCTGTAATTGTGTGTTAGTGCTGCGCTGGGCTTTGGGAGGCGGGGGAAGACACATACCGGCAACCATGGCCTCGATCTCAGTGGTGCTGAGCTTGCCAACCGAGTTGGAGATGGTGATGTTGGCACTGCGGCCAGACGACTTCTCGCTGGCCGTAACCTTCAGGATACCGTTGGCACTAAAAAGTCACGCGGTTAGGTCCTGCGAACAGACGCAATTTGGTATGTGTGATGAACTTACTCGACCTCGAAGACAACCTCAAGGACGGGCTCTCCTGCCCGCATGGGCGGGATGGGAGCAAGGGTGAACTCTCCCAGCGACGTGTTGTCGTCGCAGTTAACACGCTCACCCTGGAACACGGGGAACTGGACGGTTTGTTGGTTGTCGCTAACGGTAGTGAAGGTCCTCTTCTTCAGGGTAGGAACGGGGGTGCCACGGGGCACAACGGGAGCGAAGATGTTGCCCTCCATGGCAACACCCAGGGAAAGGGGAGCGACATCGAGCAGAAGCAGGTCGCTGGTGTCAGCAGACGTGGCCTTGCCTGAAAGGACACCAGCCTGTACAGCCGCGCCGTAAGCGACGGCCTCGTCGGGGTTGATGCTCTTCTCGAGCTTCTTGCCGTCGAAAAACTCGGACAGCAGCTTCTGGATGCGGGGGATACGGGTCGAGCCACCGACCAGGACGATCTCGTCGACAGCCGACTTCTCAATGGCGGCGTCCTTGAGGACCTGGGCGACGGGGTCAAGGGTGCCCTTGAAGGCGGTGGCGTTCAGCTCCTCAAACCTGGCACGGGTGATCTGCAGGTTGAAGTCCTCGCCGTCAAAGAGAGAGTCGATCTCAATGGTGGTCTGGGCACCGTTGGACAGAGTCCTCTTGGCACGCTCGCAAGCAGTCCTGAGCCTACGGAGGGCACGAGCATCGCCCGACAGGTCCTTCTTGGTCTTGCGCTGGAAGTCCTTCTTGCAGTGGTCCAGCAGGTTGGTGTCGAAGTCCTGGCCGCCCAGGTGGGTGTCACCAGCGGTAGCCTTAACGGTGAAAACACCACCCTGGATGTTCAGAAGCGAAACATCGAAGGTACCACCACCCAGGTCGTAAATCAGAACGTTGCGCTCCTTGTCAGACTTGCCAGCACCAAGACCGTAGGCGATGGCAGCGGCGGTGGGCTCGTTAATGATACGGAGGACGTTCAGGCCAGCAATAGCACCGGCGTCCTTGGTGGACTGACGCTGGTTGTCGTTGAAGTAAGCCGGAACAGTGATGACGGCCTTCTCGACCTTCTTGCCAAGCTTGGCCTCGGCAATCTCCTTCATCTGCAAGTTTGAAAACACAAGACCGAGTTAGAAGACGAGGATAAGGCATACGACCAAAACGAGGGTAGGATCTGGAGATTATATCAAGGGGTGGGGGGAGGCTCACCTTGGTCAGAACCATGGCGGAGATCTCCTGAGGAGAGAACTTGTGGGTGGAGCCGAGGTAGTCGACCTCGACCTTGGGGTTGCCCTCATCGTCAACGACCTTGAAGGGCCACGACTCCATGTCCTTCTTGACGGTCGGGTCATCGAAGCGGCGACCAATCAGACGCCTGAAGGGAAGAATGTCGAGTTAGCAACAGTGACCTGAATTGGAAGAAACGCAACAGAAGAGCTGGCGCATTGGGCGTCGCAATACACAGAAAAGTAAATTGGGGGTGACTGACTTGACATCGAAGACGGTGTTTGCCGGGTTCATGGCAGCCTGGTTCTTGGCAGCCTCGCCAATGAGGCGCTCGCTGTCGGTGAACGAGACGAACGAGGGAGTGGTGAAGCTACCCTGCTCGTTGGCAATGATCTCGACATTGCTGCCCTCGTAGGTGGCGACGCAAGAGTAGGTAGTGCCTGTGGGAAACAGCCCACGAAGGCGGTGTCAGCAGAGGGGAGGGTTTGCGCACAAATCGCTTTCGTGCGCCAGTGTCTCGGCGGCTCGACGTACCCAGATCGATGCCAATGGCACCGTCGTAAACTTCGGTCGACATCTTTGCGATGGTTTCCTGACGGATCTGCCTGCGGGAAGAGCGGGTTTTGGCTGGAACAGCGGGATGGTGTCGCTCTGCGAGGTGGGAGGAAAAGCAGATGCAGTCGTGGGGTGGGCGGCAGAATTTATCACAGGAAAATTTCACGAAAATTTTGTAAGTGCATTCGAACTTTTTTTTTCATTGGGGCGAGCCCGCCCCACACACTGGCTTGGACACCCCGCCGGCGAATTGAGGGGTCCAGCTCGCGACTACGGGCGCTTGATAAACAGGGCCGGCCAGGAGGGGGAAAAAAAAAACGCTGAGCATTAACGCCACCACTGTAAACCAGGGTTCCTATCCTTCACAGTTATTTGCCGGGTACCTGGTCGAAATGGCCTCGGCTGCATGACTGGCTGTCAAAAATTGGAGCCCAAGAGGTTTCCAGCCGACGGTACAGGAATGCTATAAGGATGACATTGCTAGAATGGTACAGAATAGGAAAAAAATATATATGACGGCAAGCCAGCAAGTGCTTTGACTTGCTAAACTGACCAGAAGGTCAGGACCATCCCAAAGCATCAAGGTTGGCTTTGGGATGCGATGTAACGGAGGTCCGTAGGTCGTTGCTACCCACCTAGCTATCTTGCAGCCTCGGGCCATGCACGCTTTGTGCGTAGGGTAGTGCCAGGGCGCAAATTTGTCGCTATATCTCGTGTTTCCACGGAGAGTAAGATATATCTTGGTAGTCTCTATCCGTGCCCGCATCCGAAATCTATGTGCGGGTGAGCCGCCAGCAGAGGCCCGAACAGGGAAGCGCACTGCTTCTCATGCCTCCCCGGGCCAACGAGCGGTGAAAACCACCGGCTCCACCCTGCCAGGACATGCAATTAAGTCGTGCTGATGCATCATCTGCCTGGCAAACCGGAGAGCCCGGTAGATCAGATGCCACAAATATCCATGCCCGAAAAAGGGGCCCCCTTTCGCCGCCTCACTGCCGCACCAAGTTTGCCAGCACTGTGATCATCTCAAATTCTGCATCGATGCCGTCTGGCAGGCTGGCATCCTTGGGCGCCGCGGCGACCATTTGGAGCGAGATCTTGTTCACCCCTGTCTGTAGTTGGGCGTCGAAAAGCATCTGCGACTTCTCGACCTGGCCATTGGGGAGCGGCGGAGAAATCACACGCGGCAATACCCGACCGTTTACGATGGCGTATAGTTTATACGGGCGTCGGCCATCGAGAAGCTGAGGAGAAATCGTGGGCATGATCTGGACGTTCCAGGAGCTGACGGGTATGTTGACCGACACAGAACGCTGCGTGAGCTTTGGGTGGGCTGGAAGGCAAAACTCGAAGCGCGACTCGACGTTGCGCATGTTCGGGTGCGTCCTGATTATTAGGTTTTTTATGAGAGCATCGTCGACACCTAAAAGTGGCATATTGGTCAGCAAAGATCAAAAGTCGAGGACAGGACGCCTTTATGCTGGGTTTATGGCGCTTACCTCTTCCAGGATGCCGGCATTTGAGGTCATAGAGTTTTGCAAGGCTTGCTCCAAGCGTGTTTTGCTGCTGAGAAGCGTTCGGCGCATCCTGACCTGGCACGGCCGGAGCCTGGCTGTTTGGCGTGCCAATCGCACCGTGTCCAGATGGCGTGGCAGGAGCAGCTGGCGGAATGCCGGCCGCGGGCGAATATGCCCCTGTTGCTGCGCCCGTCGGTGCCGAGATGGTTGGTGGCGGAGCGGAGAGGGAGGTGCTCCTTGAGGTTTCCGCCCTCTCAATCTGTTCCGCAGCAGATGGAGTACCGTTCGTACCATTAGGCGTGCCTCGTGCGGCGCCGGCGCCGTTCACGGCCACATCCGAGGCCAGGGAGCCCACAGACTGTGCGGTCGCGGGGCCAGGAGACCCCACCGAATTTGAGTTGCCTGGAGCAACATGAATGGTGATCTTCTTTGGAAGGGTGGAGGTCTCCTTACCAGGCAGCTTCAACTTGATGGACTTTGGTGCAGGAGGCTCTGCAACAACTGCTTTTGCCTCTTGGAGCTGGGCCCTGAAGAAGTCCTGTGATCGACCAAGGTTGTAAGCATATGGGCTTCAAGGGGTACCAGCGCCCGAAACAAAAGAAATTGGTGAGCGAAGATGGAAGATGTGTTGGACATACCTCGAGCTCCTTGGCCAACTGCCAGATTTCACTCCCGTCCTCATTGTAGTAATACGCATTTTCCCACAGCAGGCTGGCCTTCTCTTCAAACGCAGCCCAGGTCTTGAAGTCGCTCCTGCCCCCCTTATCCCTTCTGCTGTGGATGCCCCGGACAAGCTTGTGTAGCTTTTTTAGGCAGATAGGCTCTTTGATGACTTGGTAGTAGTCACGAAGCTGGCGAGGGGGCAAGTTCAGGAATGGCTCGAAGTGCGCAAAGTCATCATCTCTGGCAAAAACAAGTTAGCGTTGTAGGCGGTGCATGAGCTGTGGGGACTTACTCTTGCTCCTTTTTGCGCAACATCTCCTCGACAATCTTTTCCTGTGCCTGCTGGAATGAAAGTCCTTTATAAGGAACGCCTTCGTATTCGACGTCAGGCTTCTTTGGAGGCCGGCCTGGTCCCCTTCTTTTTGTGGTAACCACCTCGTTCTCCGAGTCGCCATCAGCATCGCCGTCATCGGACTCTTCGCCCTCCTCTGCGTCGCCATCGTCGTCGTCGTCCTGTGCGTCTGTAGATGTATTGCCGGTCTCCTTTGCTGCGGCGGCGGGTCTCGGGTTGGAAGGCTTGCGGGGCGTAGCCTTGACAGGGGCGGCGAGGTCATCGCTGTGCTGATAGCTGTCGGGAATCGGCACAGGGACTGCGGTATAAGAGGGATTCAGCTTGTAGGCTGGGTTCGTCTTGACCATGTAGTTGCTGAGCGCTTTCCTGACCCGTTCGGCGTCCTCGTACACCTGGGTGCCTCGGTCGTAGAAGTCTTTCGCATTTGATACCATGCGCTTGAAGTAGCTCTCGAGCTCCGACATGGAGAAAAACTCCTTGTTGGCCAGCTTCTGCTCGATGGTTTCAAGGGACAGTGGCATTCGTGTCTTTGCATAGTAGTCCTCATTGCCCTCGCGAGGCAAAAGCTTCTCGAAATAGGTTGCGACGAGCCGGCCACTGTGTTGCGACTGTGTCAGCAGGGAGGCAGAACATGTACGGCGCACAGGGCGAACGATCAATTCAAATGCGCAGTGCCCAGGGGACTGGAGCCTCACGTCTTGTCGCTGGTGCGGCGAATTTGGAACAGGAATTGCTGGCCATAGTGCGTCGTCGATTCGGGAGACTCCCCTTGGAAAAGGTCATATTCGGAGTTGCCCTGCGGGAAAAGGGGGTTTTAGTGGAAGCGCATTAATTGGTTTGGTTGGGGCGTGGTCGAGGTCTTCGAAAGTTGCGAGGGGCTCGATGAGCGCCGCCCGAGCTCGAATGCGCGGGCGCGCGATCGTGGTATCGGGAGTCGCTGGGGTTGAAAAGGGGATGGGGACGGGGACGGAGGATGGAGGAGGGGGCCGAGTTGACGGCGAGGCTCAAGGGCACAGGCATTGAGGCGGGCGACGTGTGGAAGGCTTCTTCTATCGCCTCTCATTGCGCAGCGCGGCGGCTTCGGATACGCTTGTTGCGCGCGGCTGCGCCAGCCAGGCACACGGCGAGCCCCAAAAGCCGACACGGCATGCGCCGGACAAAACGTGGTCGATGCACACTTACTGCGGGCCCCTTTCGTCGCTTCGAGGCGCGGTCGTCGCCGTCGCCGACTCCTGCGGGCTGGACAGGAGCAGCCTTGCGTTTATTCTCCATCGCACAGGGTGGGATGCGGTCGCGGAAAGAAGCGCAGGCCAATTACGCAAATTTGCAGGCCATCAAAGCTCTGCGGGTCGTGATAGCCTCGTCCAATACGATGGATATCGCGGTCGGCTGGGCGGACGGGGGACGCGTTATTCGGGATGGTGCTCGAGTAGCGTGCTGGCGCTGCGGCTTGCTGTGTGCGAAAAGTGGGTGCCGACAAGCACCTCAGCAGGCCAGAGTGGTTGGGTTGGTTGCAAAGGGAGCAGGGAAAAAAAATCGTTGGATGCAATATGGTCCGTGCAGGAATGCCAATCTCAACGGCACCCTCGCCTGCGACGGCCGCCTCAAACACAAGCAGCTGCCCTTTGCTCCGTAAAATCCACGAGTGACAGCCCAGGCACACACCACCTACTATACCTACGTATGTCTCTGGACCAATGCGTATATTTACTGCTTCTTTTCTGTTTCGACTCCCCTGTTTGTTTCTGGACCTGGTGGTTTGCGGCTAAGCTCTCAGCTGTCAGGGATGCGCGTGGATTTGGAGCTCCCCGGGGCCTTTTTTTCCGCCTGGCCTTGCCCTTTTCATGCTCCACTCGCAGCTCGATTCGCCGTCTACGGCTGCGCACTGCACTGGAACCTGGACGACAGGGAGTGACAGCTTCCCGCATCAACGCAGCAGGCTTTCACATCTTTTGGAGATGCAACCCGGTGGGACAGTGACTACCTAGGGGAGCCTCCGCCCAATGAATTCCGCGGGCCCGTTCCAATCACTCCGGCCCCTGGCGGCGCATGCCTGGGAACTCCCGCTTAGGTGCATCACCTTCATACCATTTCCTGGGTCCCATTGATCACACGCAGCCAGTGACTCCAGTGGTCAGGTGATGCCAGAGTTGGGCGTATTGGTGCACGGGCCTCTGGCTGGTGGGGTGGGTTTGTTTACTTGGGCCCAGTGGGCCTGTCCACGGCCAAGAGAGCGGGCCAAGCGAGTGCTTTTAGTCTTTCACAATCGGTACCCCTCGCAATCGACAGCGCAAGCCACCGGACAAGACAGAAGCTTTTGGAGCCTCTCCTTTTTCTTCCCCTGAACCTGTCCGCCTTCCGCCTCTTCAAATCCCACTTCAGGACTTCAAAGCCTGAGCACTATTGGCGCAAACCCTTTCTTTTTTTTCTCCTGCATCTACCGAGCTCGCCCGTTACTGCGACCTCCAACCTCCGCACTTCCGTCTTCCCCGTCCCAAGTTGGGCCCCGCGTACGTCGCGTGCCGACCTCGGCCGAAGCACTGCTCGGCCAACTTCTGCGGGGAAAGCTACAGCGCAGAAGCGCAACACGGCGGCCTGTCGCAGGCGCAACGATAGTTCGCCATGTCCAAGTCCTCGCCTCCCCCCGAGCCGGAATACAACGAGATGGGCATCGATATCTCTCGTCGCAACGCCGAGCCTCGGCCCTTGACCGACGCGGAGCGCGAGCGGTTGGAGGAGTTCATTGACTCCATCCATTACTCGTCACGGTGAGCGCCCGGAATGCGCGTCAAAGTTTACACGCGTGGTGCCGCGTCGCGTGCTGACCCGGGCGTATTTTAGATACAACGACTCCGAGTACGAGTACAGACATGTAAGCGCGCCCTTACTCCTGGACTAAGCGGCAGTGCGCAGCGGCTTTGTCGCCAGTGGTCCAGGGAGGCTAACCCGACATCACAAAAAGGTCCAACTGCCGAAACAGATGTTGAAAGCGATCCCGAAGGACTACCACGACAGCTCCAAGGGCACGCTGAAGCTGCTATGGGAGGATGAGTGGCGAGGCATGGGCATCACTCAGGTCAGGAAGCCGCCTTGTCGACCCGAAGCCGTCGCGCTCTTACTGACACTTCATGCAGAGTCTCGGATGGGAACACTACGAGGTGCACGAGCCGGAGCCGCACATTCTGCTGTTCAAGTGAGTTCTCACCGCCAGATCCATGCAACTTGCTCAAATCGGGAGCGCCTCTAGCGCCACGCCGGGGAGGATCCCGAGCCCATCAGGTGCCCCATACTCACACGCCACCACGTATTTGCAGGCGTCCCTTGAACTACCAACCCCCGGCGCAGTGACCCATACCCGCCCTTAAAGACAGTGAAGCTTGGGAGGCTCGGTTTCCTAGAATCCGACCTGCCTGTCAATGTCACGCATCCGACGGCCGGCCGCATGACGAGATCGACCAGATATGTACGGGTATAATGCAGCCACGAATTTACGGCCTTCTCCTAAATCAACATCGGCGAGCGCGCGCGTTCCACTAGAATGATGAGAGTTGTCGGCTTGGGAATCATTCCTCATCCGAAATCAACTGGCATACTGCGAGGGAGGTCATTGTTGTTTGTTAGGGGAGGGCCGGACATTCGGACGGAGACGCATCGGTGGGCGTGACATTGTTTCTGCGTCAGTTCCGCCGACGATCCAAGACAGGTGGCGGGGTTGCAGGGGTTCTTTTACGGTGGCTGATGTGTGGCCTTTGCCCAGCAACAGTTCCACCCCATGTCCTCGGTTGACGCATCTTGGGAGCGATTTTGACTGCCGCAGTACTGGACATGAAGAGACATGGCTAGGATGTACGCTAACTTTTTTTCGAGAAGAGTCTTGCGATTGTGCGAAGGACAAAGAAAAATTCGGTAATGCCGGTTGTTAGTCTAGTCTTCCGGTATATAAATAAGCTCACTCCGCTATGCAGTGTCGCGGCATTTGTACGATGGCGAGAGTCGACATTGAGGTCCGTCGGCGACCCAGGCGCTGAGCAGGCGATGACGGACGGGGTTTTTTAAGTGTCGGGTCTAGTTGCCGACCCGGCTCGGGAGCTGGCGCGCGGTTTGGCGAGGCCTGCCGTGCTCTGCGGCATCCGGACTTCCCAGGGTTCTACTGCAGCTTCCGTGGCTGGAACGAGACGTGATTCGACGGGTGGCGGAGTGGCTATTATTAGCCGCACTCCATGTGTTCTCGCACCACCACCACCGAGGGGCGGGGCAGCTAACGAACCCGTGCGACGTTGAGCCTCTTCAAATTGGCGAGGCATCAGGCCATATGCTTCCCATCCGGCAAGCCACATCCTTGGGGGCAACTTCGGGCGGGAGAAATGCGTTTTGGCTTGGGCGATGGCAGCTGAATCGGGGGGAAAATAAGATCTGTGGGGACCCGACCGAGCAGCAACGGTTGGCGGTCTATGGCTGATGCTTGGTGGACAAAAGCAACTCCCAGGAAGTCTCCGACGCGCCATCATCTGCTGATTTCTCATCTGGCCAGATTGCAGCTGTCCTCGTCCATGGGTGGTAGACACGTACCTCCCTCCGTATCTCCGTATACTGCATTTAATCCCTTAAGTTGGCGACTCCATCTCGCCCAGTGCTGACTTGAGCGCGTGTTTCCTTTCCTCTTACTTGCACAATCAATCAAAGTTGCATCACCACCGTCGCCTCTATTTCCAAGAGCACCTGCCTTGCGCGTCTTTAATATTTTTATCCGTCGCAGCAGGTCGGCATTTCCCAATTGGCAAGCTCCGGGGTCCTAGCTTCCGCCCGCCCTTCTCGAGGATTGCGTGGCAATTTTTGCCAGACTCAAGCCCAGCGCTGTCACAGCCAGGCTGCTTCCAAGCACGCGGACAGTGTTACTGCGTAGTGCGACCCTCTCCAAGGCTGAGCAGAGCAGTCCTTGTCGTGCCGTTGGCGACCATAGCGAGAGTCGCGTCATAATACCCCCGCATAAAGTCGGGCGCCCCTCCGACCTGGAACGCAGGGGTTGCCCGCTGGAACATTCGAGCGCATCCACAAGCGCGACATCTCTCCAGGAGAACAAACGCCGTTTCAGAATTCCAGAATCAGGCGCGCTGTCAAACTTCCCCTCTTGGCGGGAGGTGTGCCAGAATTGTCGCTGCGACGAATCCAACCGGCGCCTTTATTTTTTATTTTTATTCCTGCCTAGTTTGGCTTCGGGCTGTGCAGACTCCGAAAGCTGGCTTTTCCCAGACACCTGCGAGATCCATCCCCGTCCCTCGCTCTCGGCCACGACCGGTTAAATACCGCCGCTCCCGTCCCGTCCGGGGCTCGATTCGCCATGTGGTCGGCATCACGGCTCTTTTATCTTAGCATCTTTGCCCTGTGGTGCTCTCCAGCCCAGTGCCAAAACCCTCAAGATGCCTGCGCGGTACGCTGCAACAATGTTTTCCAGTCTTCTTTTTCTCCCCATCCTCCTCAAAACCGCTGCCGGAGGCGGCCTACTCCGGACAAATCCGTCTCCGCCGCAGCCCATGATTGTTTACGAGCAGCAGCTTCCCTCATACGCCGCGGCTTCTAACAGGACATACCACTACTATCAGATATCCCCCCGAGCTATCGTCTCGGACGCCTGTGCCTCGTACGCAACACTAGAGCGCCTCAACGGCAGGCTTAGGCCCACCATCGAGGACCTTACACGCACGACCGATTTCTTCTCCCACTACAGACTCAACCTGTTCCACAAAACATGCCCGTTCTGGGACAACGAAAATGGAATGTGCGGAAACATCGCCTGCGCCGTCGAGACACTGGATAATGAGGAGGACATACCCGCAGTGTGGCGTGCCAGTGAGCTGGGGAAGCTCGAGGGCCCGCTAGTTGGACACCCCGCCAAGAAGGTCCAGAAGGAACAGCCCAAGAAACCGCTGCAAGGCCAGCTGGGCGATGACGTCGGCGAGAGCTGTGTGGTCGAGTACGACGACGAGTGCGACGACCGCGACTACTGCGTGCCCGAGGACGAGAGCGCCGCTGGCAAGGGCGACTACGTCAGCCTGCTGAAGAACCCGGAGCGGTTCACGGGCTATGCCGGGGCCGGGGCGGCGCAGGTGTGGGACGCCGTGTACCGGGAGAACTGCTTCCAGCGCTCGTCGTTCCCAGGGGCGTCGCAGTTGGGTAAATCGGCAGCGGCTTCGACGTTGCGCAGCAACCCGGCCGCCATGGATTTCAAATCGGTGCTTGAGGCCGCGGGGCGCCAGCAGGTGCTCCAGGAGCAGCGGGCCGAGCAGCCCAACACGCCCTTTGTGGCCAAGACGGGGCTTGAGAACGAGGACGAGTGCCTCGAGAAGCGTGTCTTCTACCGCGTCATGTCGGGTATGCACGCCAGCATCAGCACCCACCTCTGTTGGGATTTCCTCAACCAGACGACAGGCCAGTGGCAGCCCAACGTGGCGTGCTACAAGGCGCGCCTGCATGGGTTCCCCGAGCGCATTAGCAACCTCTACTTTAACTACGCGCTCGTGACGCGTGCCGTGGCCAAGCTAGGACCGCATCTGCAAGGGTACACTTTCTGCACCGGCGAGCCAGACCAGGACGCAACCACGCGGGCCAAGGTACTGGCCGTGACCGAAGGCGCGGCCAGCGTGCCGCAGACGCTTGACGAGTCTCTCATGTTTAAGAATGGCGAGGGTCCCTCGCTCAAAGAAGACTTCCGGAACCGTTTCCGAAACGTGAGCCGGCTTATGGACTGCGTCGGCTGCGACAAGTGCCGGCTCTGGGGCAAACTCCAGACGGCGGGCTACGGGGCCGCGCTCAAGGTGCTTTTCGAGTTCGACAACGACAGCGACTGGGTCCCGTCCCTCAAGCGCACCGAGCTCGTCGCGCTCTTCAACACGTATGCCCGCCTGAGCTCATCGCTCGACGCCATCGCGCAGTTCAGGAAGATGGTCGAGGAGCGTGGAAATGGGGCTACCGAGGAGAAGCCCATCAACGTGATCCCAGGCCGCGCTCGAAAGCCACACCACGTGGTGGATCCGGCTGAACCAAGCCCCAAGAACAGCGCGCCCGCTTCCAAGATTGACAAGGAGGCGCAGCAGGAGGCCGATGCCAACAAAACCGAGAGCCTCTCTAATACTTTGCACACAGAGTTGGATCAGATCTACAAGGCGTTGAAATTTGTTGTCAAGGGATGGATCGATTTCCCTTCAACGGCGTAAGTATTCACATCCCTTGCTTAGGAGACGTGAAGCTTTAGGGGTTGTGCTTGGTGCGTTTGGCTAACAATTGTGGCTGTAGTTGGGATTTCGTTTCTTCCGAGGCAACCCGGTTCTGGAGCTTCTATATCGGACTCCCAGTTCCGGAACGCGAATACAAGCTCAACCGGCCGAACTTGGACGAACTTTAAATAGCTCACGATATTTTTTCGGTTATGGATCACTTACGCGCGCATTTATTCGTGCTCTACATCAAGCCTAAACAGTGGCTTACTGGCGTTGGGAGTATGGGTTGGGTCACTACACGGATAGCCAGTCTGGCTATTTGGTCCTCTACTTTTGTTTGTTTGTTTATTTTACGACCTCGGGACCCCGTCGGAAAAGGGGTGGTACGTCTTTCGGTCGACGTCATCATGTTGTATATACACAGGGTCCTGGCATCTCTCAAGATGTATATATCTCACTGCTTCGCAGCACGTCTTAGCACAGCTGCATCCGCAGTGCTCTAGGCTTGGCCATAAAAAATGACCCCAACTTTGCGGTTTTTCAATGCACCCCGTTGATGGTCTTATATACCAAACAGGGTCTGTTTTGCAGGCGGCCGTTGACGCCCATAAGGCAGGGCCAAACTTGTGACGACGTTGCCGATTTTAACCTTGACAGATCCAACAGGAATCTGCATAGCGCGCACCTGATCCTGGTGGCCTGGGCGTCCGTAGACTGCGGTAGTCCGGGCGCGCAGTTCCTCCGTCACATCCGCAAAGGACCAGGCGATGGAGACGTGGAACTTGTCGTCCGGGGGTGCGCCGCCATCATCCGACGACGCATACAGCGGGGGCTGGTCGAACTGTTTGACCAAGGCGTTGCACTTTGACAGCAAGGCGGCAAGCCCCGGGTTCTTGCCTTGGCTGGTGTCCTCATGCACGCGCAGCACGAGGAACGCGCGATTCGAGTCTGGGGATTTATGCCACGAGAGCGCCGAGGGACACACTAGGAATCTGTCGTTTTTTTTTAAACGTCGCGACATCGCCAGGGTCAGGCAGAAGAATCAGCAACAGCGACAGCGACAGCAAGAGCAACAAAGCGCGCGCGCAAGGCCGGCTATCGTTACCGCACCACCCACCTGGATACCGCCCCCTGCGCCTCCACGGCCGCAGTCAGGCGGCGCAGGAACCCGTCCTTCTCCTCCGTCATCAAGACAAAGGGCCGCGACAAGCTGATGTGCAGCGGCAGCGGCGTGCCCAGGTCGCTGGCCAGGAAGCTGTGCAGCCGCCCGCCCAGGAGGTCCTCGGCTTCCCCGCCGCCGCCGCCCTGTCCCAGCTCCGCTCGCAGGTGCTCGAGCAGGGAGCCGAGCTTGTCAGACTCGTCCTGCGTAGGAAACCCTTGAGATGGTGTCAACGGCGGCGCAGTCCTTTCATGGTGTGTGGTTTTTCTTTGTTTCTTTTTTTTCTTTGTATTCTACATCCTCACACTCACACTCAATGTATACATGACTTGGCCAGTTTCCCGCGACATGGGGGATCTGGCGAACGCGTCCCTGGTGCAGCGAGGGGTCGTCGCGTGCGCTGGCGCGGACCGTCGAGGCGTAGAGGTCATGGAACGATGGCGGCAGGGGTGGGAGGCAAGGTCGGCGGCCAGCGCCAGCGGGCTCGGCTCCTCCCACCGCACTGGCAGTCTCCGGTTGGTCTTCAGCCTCGGACCCAGAGTCTGACGAGTAGTCGACCAAGGCCATTTGTGCGAGGCTGGGATTTACATGAGCTAGCAATTTTTTTTTTGTTCGGTCAATGCAGTGTGGCTGCCATTGGGCATGGGTGGTGCGGCTTCTGATTGCGTGTTGGTCACGCCAGGGGTGTTGACGAAGCTTCAGCCCAATCTGCGGTAACCTCAGCTGCGCAATGCAGCTCTCGGATCGGCGGCGGCTCCACGTCACTCGTCGGCTTATGCGGGCGGAATGGAGCCACCCAAGAAAGTGGCATCAGATGCGTGCCCCAAATTGATGCTTTCACACTTCTCATGCCCACGAGCTTGCGTATCAAATTGATTAAGCTGCTCGATCCTGCGAACCCGTCCAGCCATGTGCGCAGGACCCCGCTCTAGGCGGCAATATTTTTTTTTTGAGGTGCCCAGCAGAAGCGCCGCCCAGCAGCAGACAGCACGATCTACAGAGTCAGCTTTGACACCACCCAAGGCCCAGGCACCAGTCAATTTTTTTTCTCTTTCTTTCTTGCAGATTCTCACGCCGCGCAGATGCAGAGTCACACCCGTTTTCCTCACCGCTTTTATCGTGGCTCCCCAGGGCCTTGGAAGAACAAGAAGCAAAACTGCTCGTTGTCGTCGAAGAGGCGCAAACCCGTACCCACACAGTGGCAACCAGGGCAGGCACCAGGCCAGGCAGTCCCTGCCTGAATCCCTGTCTGGAGGATGACGTAAATGCTTGCTTATGTAGGTAGGTAGGGTGGTACGTTAGGTAGGAGTGGAAGGCCAGCGCTGCCAGCTCTTGGACAGGCGTGGGGCGGACACATGCAGGGGGGTTATGTGTCTCGCGGGCTTGCATGATGTCTGCACACGACCAGGATTGGACTGCCGGTGTGTGCCCTGGCCTGGACTTTTGCCCTCATGGACGGGCTCCGGGCACGCGCTAGGGAGGCTGCCAGTGCGCCCACCAAGCCCACCCAATTCCCTGCTGCCCCCCGGCTGGCCCTGCGCCGGAGGCAGTGTGCCAACCGACGCGCAGCGAGTTGTCGCGGACCGGCGGGTGGGGATGCATGATGGTGCCGCTGCCATGCCCTGCCTGCCCTGCCCTGCGCCAGTCAGTCACCGCCCACCGCCCGCCAGCCGCTAGCCGCCATTCACCATCCACTGGCTGCACGCGTGCGAGCGAGCGGTGGGAAAGGCCGGCAGAAGCAAGTCAGGGTCAGGCATGCACGGCGCACCTACCTAGGTGGGCAGGTGGGTAGGCAGGCGGGTATGTATCTATGTATGCGGGCAGGGTGCTTGCTACTATGTACTACGGACGAGACGAGGGGAGGGGCTAGGGCCCAGGTGTAGGTGGCTGCCGCCCCGGCGGGAGGCGAGGGTGCAACGAGCTGCTGCTCCGTCACCCGACGACGGAGGCTCGGCGCAAAAGAAGTGCAGTGACCTCAGCAGGTTGCCCCTCCCAATGGCTCCCAGGCCCGCCCCTCCCTCCCGCGTGCTTTCTTTCTTTGGCGTGCCCGTCGGGCCCGATGTCATCTGGTCCGTCCTGCCCGGGCCCCATGGTCGTCCCGTCTTTATTATCTCGTCCGAACCCCTCTCCTCGTCTTTCCGGCCTTCTGGGAGCCGTTCAAAAAACAAAAAAAAACCCCTCCAACCGCTGCCGTCTTCTCGACCCGGCCAGTCTCGAGCCGCACTAGCAAGCCGCCCTCGACGCCACTATTTCCCAGCACCCGCCGCCCGCCGCGGTGAGACGACGCAGTAGCGCGGGCAAGCCCTGGCGCTGTGGGCTCCCACAAACGCAGCCACCGGTCGCTTGTTTCGCGCAGCAGCGGGCATTCTAGCGACATCATCGATCTCCCGCGCGCCAAACACCAGCCTCCAGCCCGCCGCTCGCGCAGCACCGCCGCCAAGATGGGCCGCTCCTCGGACGCCATCGACAAGCAGTGGGTACGTCAATGCATGTTTCGTTTTGTTGTCTGCTCCCCCTCCCAAGCTCGGAACGGGCGGCCCCTGCACGGACGGTGTGCCAATCTGGCCAGCCGTCATTGTGCGATGGCAGTGGCAGATTTGATGTCATCATAGACTGCTGGGTGGCCCCGGCAGCGTCAGCTGTGCCGGCAGTGCTATCTCGTCGCCAGCCGCACAGTCTGGGCTCGACAGACGGCCGGGTTGCAGTGGCATTTTGTCCCCATCGGGCATTTTTGCATGCCAGCCCCAGCAGGCCTAGATTGTTCGAAACACACGGTACCGCGCACTGAGAGATCGGCACCTGCCTGCTCCCTTTTCAACCTCGCGCGCCGTGTGCTGTCGGCGATGGGTGGCCCTTGGCGGCGGCTGCGGTGCCTGTGCCTGTGCCTGTGCCTGTGCCTGTCTGATTACCGCATCCAAGGCCAAGTGGCTGGCTGGCCTGTTCGTACGCGAGCCGTTATCCACCAGCTGCGTCACTCGACAGCGGCCCGCCAATGCGACGCGCGGTCATCAGAGCAGGGCAGAACGCCCGGCTGGGGAGCCTCCCGCTGTTCAAATGATAAAACCACAGCATGGCCGCATCTTGTTCTGGCATTCATCGACCGCGAATCCATCAGCAGCCCGCTAATCCAAACGACAGGCCAAAAAATACATTTTGGACCCCTTGACTGCCCCTGAGCCTAGCCAAGAGTGTGGTCCCGGAAGCTCCTTTGCCAGCCCCCCAAGTCGCCGCATCTCGTTCAACAACGGCGACAGCAAGAGCGGCAACAAGGGCAAGGCCACCAAGCGGACGCCCTATCCATCGCCTCCCAGCTCGACCAGCCCTAGTCGCTCTGCCTTCCGGCCGGAAAACCCCTTCTCCAACAGCGCCGCCGTCCCCTCAGACGAACAGTTGAGCAGCAGGCCCTTCGTCGGCCGCAGCAACAGCAGCGGCCACCCGCCGCGCTACTCGGACAATAAGTCTCCCACCGGCCCGAGTGTTGGTCGGAGCCAATCCGTTCGCCAGCCGCCCTCGGCCCACCAAAACCGCGCATACGGCCACGCCCGTAGCAGCAGCGTCGCTTCTGACAAGGGCAAGTCCCCGGAAACCGGATCCGGTCTCAGGCGCTCTGGGTCGCTCAACCAGAGATTCCCCGGCGACATGTCGCACCGCCCACTGGACATGATCAAGCGGGACGTCCGCGCCGCCGACCGCGCTCCGCACCTGCGTAAGACGGGGATGCCGGACACAGACACGATCGACAACCTCGACACGATTGGCGGCAAATACCACCATGGCGGCCCCTATGACGCCACTCTCCACTCAAGGAACACCAACAAGATGTACTCGCCCCTCGAGGCGGTCAAGGACTCCAACATGGAGGCGCTCAAGGCGACGCCTAAGGAGTATATCAAGGACTCGCTCGTTAAGCACGTGCCCCTGCAAGGGACCGCCATGGTCCCGCCAGGCGGTGTCGATATGTCCGGCAACGTCTTGCAGTATGAGGAGGGTGCCGATCTTATGCGCGAGCCGGATGCCCCCGGCGGCGCTTATAAGAGATGGGACGGCATTGTGAGTTTCCTTGGGCGCAGCTTGCTGTTCCTTTTGTTCTTCTTTTTTATTTTCCTTTTTTTCTTCGGAGCTGCGCTAACCTTGTAACGTGCCTGCGCTTAGCCTTACCACCCTGATGATCTCAAGGGCAAGGGCGAACCCTCATACACGATTGAGCGGGACCTAAAAGAGAGCAAGGCATTGCGGCGCAAGCAGGTCGGGTCGGGCAGCAACGGTCGCAATGGCGTCTATGAAATGCAGCCGCGATCACCGGCCCAAGGCCCGGGCACCGGCGCTTCTCGCAAGGACTTTGGTGCTCAAGTCCGGCAGCGCAGCGTCAGCAGCGCCGCGGCGAGCGGTTCTCGTCCCAACATCATGTCTCCGACGAGCCCAGGCAGAGACGGCACGGGTGCCACTTCTACCAACAACGACCTACGCAGGAGCAATACCACGGGCAAGAGCTTCACACAGGGCTTGAAGCGTCGTTTCGGAAGCTTTCGGCGGAAGCTGAACGCGGATGACGACTGATGGCTGTCGCCGTTGCCCCTTTCTTTTACGTGTTAGTGGAGTTGCTCTATCAGTCGACGGGGTTGGCACCTAGGCCTGCAACACTGCAACCCCTGACACACACGACATCACTATCATTCCAAACATGTTTTTCTTTTTTTTTTCTCTTGTGTTCCTTTACATTTTTTTTTGGGAATGGGTGCGCCGGTATTGCAGGCGTTTGGTTAATTATGCAGGCGATTGGCTTTGAGAGTATCATAACACCGACCTGGATACGGAATTCATAAAGCTGTGCATTTAGTAGATGGCGGCATGCCCGGGTCATTATGCATCTGGCAGGAACGGAACGCGGTAATCAAACTTTTTTTCTTTTTAATAAGCAACAAAGGCGATTAGGTATCACTGCATCTGACATGCCGAACGTGTGCGGCTCAAGACTTTACTTCCGATGTGGCGGGGGCTTTCTCGTTTGCTTGGACACTTTCGGGCATGTCCAACCCGCTAAGAGACCCGGCATCCTCAATCTCGTCAGGGCGGATATAGTTTTTGGGCTCCTTCCAGCCAGTCTCCATGATGGCGGGAGGCCAGATCTTGCAGGCCAGCCAGTAGACGGCGCCCGAGAGAAAGAGGCCGATCCAATAAGCGAAAAAGTAGGCGTGCTTAACACCGATAGGGACACCGACGACGGCATGCATGTTATCCAAGAAGCCGTAGAAGTTGGGGACGATACCGATGACTGTTGTCATTTATATTAGAAAACCAATTTGTAGCGACACCCACTTGCCGGTTGGAAAAAGGGACGGCTTGGCATCAAAAAAAATACGTACTGTAGGCGGCGTAGGCGCGCAAGTTCCAGCCGTGGTAGTAGTAGTAAGGGCCGGACCTGTCGGCAGTGAAGCAGGCGGGGATGTCGAGGCGGCCGCGCGCGACGACGTAGTAGTGGACGAGCAGGATGCCCGTGATGGCGCTGAGGAAGATCTGGTACGAGGCCAGGAAGGAGACGAAGACGGCGGCAGAGCCGAGCAGGTACCACGGGTTCAGGGCCAGGCTGGCGGCGGCGCAGATGAAGAAGCCGCGGCGGATGGTCAGGTAGCGGGGCAGCAGGGCGGCGATGTCGTTGCCGGCCGGGAGCGAGTTCTCAAAGATGGACGAGAACATGGCCGAGTAGGCGAAGCAGAGGGCGATGACGAAGCAGCCGGCGCGGTTGCCCGGGCTGTAGTCGTCCGTCTGGATGCGGTCGAGCAGCGACACGGGGTTCCAGATGAGCTCGCCAAAGATGGGCTGCGAGGTCGCGCACACCACGTTTCCCACGAGGCCGACGAGAAAGTTGCTAGGCGCCATCGTGTTAGTGCATCGGATTCTCGCTCGAAAACAACCTTGGCCTTCGCAACCATACCTGAGCGGGAAACCGATGATGTTGCCGGCAATGACGTCGGAAGGCTTGGTTGCGTAGCGCTGGAAGTCGGCAGCGTTGCTTGCAAATGTGGCACAGTTCTGCAAAAGAAGGCGAAGAGGAGGGAGAGAGAGAGGGGGTCATTAGTCCAGTGGTTTGGGGGAAAAAGAAGGCTTTGGATGGATGGATATAAAAGTGCAATGGCCCTTTTTCCCCAGCCGAAGGAGAAACGACTTACAGCGGCGCCGAGCATAAAGAAGCGGACAATAAGCCAGGCCTTTTCGCTCCCCTGGGCGGTGCCCGGCTGGCTCACGACGGGACCGAGGCCGCCGGCCTTGGTGACGGTCCAGGCCAGCATGGCAACGGCCGAGACGACAAAGACAGCCAGCTTGACGTAGACGAGGCCGCGCATCTTGGGCACCGGGATGATGAGGAAGGCGCACGTGATGACAAAGAAGATGGCGAGGCCGATCATGCCGGCGCTCGTCAGGGCGGAGCCCCTGTCCATGGTGTTCGGGATCTTGGCGACGGAGGGGAAAACGGCGTGCAGCATGACGTATATGCACTGGCCGCCCTGGACCATGTTGACGCCGTTCCAGACCGTGGCCATGAGGGCGCGGTTGAACGTGGGCCACAGGGCGCCAAAGACGCCAAAGGCGGCGCGGTTGACAACGGGGAAGCCGATGTGGTAGGTCGCCCCGGGCCGCCCGTTGAGGGCCATGACGACGGCGATGAGCACCTGCCCGCCCGTGGCGCACGCCAGCGACTCCCACATGCTCAGCCCCAGCGCCTGGCCGGCCGACGCGCCGTACCAGTTGGTTACCGTGGCCACGGCCGAGAACCAGAAGGTGCAGTAGGTCCAGAAGCCCCAGGTCCGGTCCACCAGCTTGATGGGGCGCAGGTCGTCGTTGTCCAGCATCGCGTCGCGGCCCCGGATCTCCTCGGCCCCGGGCTGGGTGACGCGAAGCCGCATCTTGGGAAGGCCCACGACCACGACTGGCGCGTCTGTCTGATGGCGCGCGGCGGCAGAGTCCAGGTACGAGCTATGCGGCGGTCGTCAGGGCCACCGGACAAGCGAGCGATGCGCGTGCTGAAGAGTGTGTGTAGGCGATGGCCTTGAGATGCACCTCGGCTGGACGCACAGCGACAGCGGCAGCAGTAGCAGTAGCAGCAGACCCGTTCCCTTTTATTCCTGCAAGCTGCCCCCCAGGAACCAGTCTAGGCCCATATGCACCCCCTTAACCACCGGAAAATATTTCCATCTTTTTTTCCCCAGCCATTGGCGATAAGAAGGCCCGTCAAGTCCCAGCGATGCGGTAACGGAGCCAAGGGGGGCTCCTGCAGTCCAGAGTATGAGCCCGCTTTAGGGCGTGCGGCCGCCGCCTATCTCGGCCGCCGACACATTTGATTAGCATCCCCTTCCCGGTCGGTACTGGCCTTATCTCGGTGGACCGCCCGGTGGGCCTCGCCCCCTCTCGCCGCCCACCCGCTGCATCCGTGTTCGGCGGCGCAACGTCGGATCTCGCGCCGTCGACTTTCCCTGTGCTGCTTGGCTTACTGCGGAGAGACTGTGGGCGTGCTTGACTCGGCGGCCTCTTCTTTGCCCAGCCGATGGTATCTTATCGGTTTCCCCTCTCGCCAGAGTCTCGATAATAGGGCCAGCCCAACCAGGCGGGAGGAGCATAGCCGGAGGATCCTTAAAGGAGCGATAGAAAAAAACCTGAAAGGATCTATAACGTAAGTCATCGCGCTTGCTGTAGCGGGTGGGGATCGCGTCTTTCTTACCGGAATCATCCATGTCTACGCGGTCCACGCCGACCTCCGCCCATCGGATTCGAACGACACCATGAATTCGATCCCGGTGGTTGGGCGACATCATAGATTTATACCGTGCCGCCCTCTTGATATGCAGCCAGTTGATCGATCGACTGGTTGCTTTTTGTGTATTCAGGGCTTTCGTTGACTTGGCTGTTAGAGTGAGACCTTGCCTGGTCTTGGTCGCATTCTTTCTTTGCCTCCTCCCCGCATCCAGAATTTGCACAGCACCGCCCCATTTCCCTCCTTAACGCTCCAAAAAAAAGAATAATGGGTGCCGCAGTCGTTGCGAGCCCCTCCCCCGCTGGCGATACTGGCACACTTGAGACGTACAAGCTCGAGCTCCTGACGGCATATGGCCCCGTGTTCCGGGACGTGCTGCGGACGCCGCCCCGCGACTGTCAGCCGGACGAGGTGCCCGTCATCGACGCGTCCGCCCTGGGCAGCAGTGGCGACGCGGCCGCACGACAGGCACTGGCTGCAAAGATACGCAATGCGGCCGAACACACGGGCTTCTTCTATATCTCGGGCCACGGCATCCCCGAGGCGCGCATCGCGGGCGCCCAAAAGCAGGTCCGCCGCTTCTTCCACCAGCCCGACGAGCTCAAGGAGAAGGTGGTCATGACCAAGTCCAAGTACTTCTGCGGCTGGTCGCCGCGGTCGTCGGGCCAGCTGTCGCCCTCGGAGTCGCGCGACCTGCGCGAGGGCTTCACCTTCCGCTACCACCCGCGCATCGACCCGGCCCACGCGGGCGAGGCCGACCCGGACGCCGCCATCCCGGCCGAGGTGGCGCCCTACATCCGCGGCGGCGAGGACTTTGTGTGGGACGGCACCGCCCACCTCGAGGGCTTCAGGGAGGAGCTGGTGGGCTACTGGCAGGAGTGCCTGCAGCTGTCCCGGCGCCTGATCCGCGTCTTTGCCCTGGCGCTCGACCTGCCCGAGGGCTACTTTGACCGCCTCGTGACGTACCCGGGCAGCGACGGCGTGTTTCAGTTCTATCCGGCCATGACGGCCGAGCAGGCCGCCGCGTCGCAGGACGTCGGCATCGGCTCGCACACGGACCTGCAGTGCTTCACCCTGCTGTGGCAGGACGCCGTCGGCGGGCTGCAGGTGCTCACCAAGACGGGCCAGTGGGTGCGCGTGCCGCCCGTCCCGGGCACCCTGGTCGTCAACATAGGCGACTTCCTCATGCGCCTCTCCAACGACCGCTTCAAATCAACCGTCCACCGCGTTTGGAACCGCAGCACCGTCGACAGGTATTCTATGCCGTTCTTTTTCGGGTTTAACTTCAACGAATCCTGCGGCGTCCTGCCCACTTGCATTAGCGAAGACAACCCGGCCAAATATGAGCCCATTAGCTGCGGGGAGTGGTGTCAGCTTCGCCACCAAAAGACCTTCCAGGCAAAGAAATAGAAGAAGAGCATACGAGTGTCAAAGGGCCCGCTCGGAGTGATGGCTGTTGACGCTTCGCGATAGAGAGTACTTGGGAATACTTTGGCCGAACAGCACAAGAGATGTTTGGAGGGTTAGTAGTGTTGAAGAAGAAACAGGAGGACATTTGTCCCCGTGTTGTTGGAAAAATTAAAAGTAATCCCATGGAGGAAGCTTTGATACGCTTCCACATAAAACCCTCTATACTAAAATCGAGTCCCTTCCCCAAGGCTATCCAGCCGAGCCATCCCATCTTCCAGCTCTTGGAACTTCCCATGCAGTAACAGGAGAAAAGCAGGTGCGTTGCATAAATTAGTCGTATAATGGGCTTTCATGTGTCCCTGACAAAGGAAAAAGGTGGCCTTGCCTACCGCATATTGAACCGACCCGGAGACTATTAAAAGGGACTAAAGACGTAGTAGGTATCAAAGAAGTTACGCATCAGATCTGCGATCTGGCACTCATTTCCGTCTAGCGCAAAATGGCCGGCATCGAGCCAGTGCAGCTCAAACTCGGCGACGTGCTGACGCAGCGCGAGGGCGCCCTCGGGGGCAAATATTGGGTCGTTTCGGCCCCATATGGCCAATACCGGCACGCGGCTCGAGTATAGATACTGCTGGAAGTGTGGAAATAGTTGGATGTTCGTCTGATAGTCGTAAAAGAGGTCCAGCTGGGCCTCCTTGATTCCGGGCCGGTCCAGAAGAGCCTGGTCGAGACGTGTCGCCTCGATCAACGCCGCCTCGTCCTCGCTGGTGATGTTGTCAGGTGACCCGCATGACCGGCACCACTGCGTTGTCGGCAGTTCCAGGGCGCCTCTGATCATCTGCCTGTGCGCTGCGCGCTCTGCTCTGTTGCCGCTGGCTGCCGTGCCCCAGTAGGCCTCGATGGGATCCCAGAAAGGCTGGCCGAGCCCCTCAGCATAGATGTTGCCGTTCTGCGTCACAATGGCCGTCACGCAGTCAGGTCGCCTCATCGCCAGGCGGAAGCCAACAGGGGCGCCGTGGTCAAAGACGTACAGGGCGAAACGGCGGAGCCCAAGGGCGTCGACGAAGTGCTCCAGTGTTCCTGCCAGGCTCGCGAAGGTGTATGCGTAGCACCGAGCTCGAGGGACGTCGGTGAAGCCGGAACCCGGTAGGTCGGGTGCGATGACGCGGTATCCCTCCTCGGCCAGGTAGGGCATTAGCTGCCGGTACATGAAAGACGAACTTGAGAAGCCGTGGAGGAGTATGATGGTTGGCGAGGTCTCCTCCACCGGCCCGGCTTGTCTATAAAAGACCCTGACGCCATCGGCATCGACAGTAAACTCCTCGACGGGGCTCGGGGGCGTCGTCTGGTCTGGGAGGGTCTGTCTCTCGTCCATATCCAGGCTCAATATGCCCCATGAAGGCAGATGCCTGGGTGGCGCAGTGGATGTAGGTGCTGAGGCCATATCGGACTGTCGGGGACTGGCGTCACTGCCGCCGACGACGCAATGAAGGCGGAATTTTCTCGCAAGGGGCGTGGTAGCAGCTCAGTTCTCGAGATAGGATCACGCAAGCGCCTGCCTGGCAGCCCAAGATGTCCAGGACGGTGCCCTATCGGGCGCTGCAGTGAGAAGCTGAGCAATAAAGCCCGGAGCGGACACACAAGGAGCAAACAAATCAGATATTGGGGGTAGATGCCTCGAGTAAGGCAGGGGTTCCCAAGCGAGGGCGAGCCCCGCCTTTTGTGTTTCTCAAGGACTACCTGACAACACAATGTCTGAGGGACGAAAAAGGTATGTAACCTCGAGGGAGAAGGACAACTGAGATGCGGAGACAAGGACAGGACTCGCACATGCAGACACAGGCCTCTGGGGACCTATGGCCGCGCTCTCGGTGACGGGCCTGCTGGTGCAATGGCCTGAGTGGGCAGGGGGGTCAAGGAGAAGCAGGTGCAGAGGCACCCAACACCAGGAGGAGGAGGAGGAGGAGGAGGAGAGCGTGTGCGTGTGCGTGTGCGTGGCGGCGCCGGAGCGGGAGCTGGAGCTGGAGCTGGAGCTGGAGCTGGAGCTAGAGTTGGCGGGTGGTGGGCAAAAGGGTGCGATGCAGTTGCTTTTGCCCGGCTGAACGCACAGGACGGCCCAAAGGAGGCCGCAGACACGCCAATAAAATGTCGACATGGCCGGTCCAAGGCCGCAGATGGAGGGCAGGACCGCATGGTGCATGGAGCCTCCAATGTCGAGAGGCGGGGCCAGGTGAGGCGGGCATGACGGGGCGACTGCTTCCCAGGCCACCGGACGGGAAATCTAGCGCGAGATGCAAGGAGGGGCATGGAAGGGCACCTGCAGGGCCAGCGAGCAGCCGGCAAAGCACGCCAGAGCACAGTTCCGGAAACGAAACCGCGGGTCGCGCGGGACAGCGTCTATCCTGGCAGGGCTCCCTGTCGCCGCCCGTGGCCGCTGAGCCGCTGGCGCTGGGGGGTGTGCGGTGCGGCGCGGTGGGGGCGGTCGAGGTGGAAAGAGGGGAGCGGGTCGACGGCTGGCTGAGAGCCTGCACCTGGTTGAGGGCTGCACCTCCTCAGCAGCAGAGGAGCAGCCGGCAAGCGGAGGACATTCAACATTCATGGAAGCTGGAGCCGGCGCCGATGCAAATTGCGTGCCTTCCCACCAATGCCGAGTTGGCTGGGTCGCATCCGAAACGGGAAGTTTTGATCGATCGTGCAATCCTCCCCAATGCGGCAGGCGGCCCTGCACATTGCCCAATGGCAGCACGCCGCCCCCCGTGCGCCAGCCGCCAAGCCGGCTCCTGCCATGCTGCCGAAACCGCCGGCGGGCGCCCATCCTTGGCCTCGATCCATGTTGCCATGCCGTCGCATCCGATGCGCGCTGCCTTTTTCTTCTTTTTTTTTGTCCCCCTCGCTCCTAGGTAAGCTCAAGCCGCTCATCCGGCCTTTGTCAGGGCCCATGCCGCCGCCCGCCCTTCCCTCTGGCCGGGTGGGCATCGCTGGGTTTATATATACACCTGCTTGGACGCGCCGGGCTTGGCTGCTGACAGCCATCACGCAAGAGTGAGGCCACGCGGGCCCCCAGGGAGCTCCACTGTCTGGGCTCGCGTCGCAAAGGATTGTCCTGGGGCTTCTGTTTCCCAGACGAGCCCCTGCTGACCACCCATAGACCTTCTGTCTGCACCAGCCCTCTCGCAGACCTCCTCCTCGAGCTGCACAGCACTGAGATGCAGCCGTGCCATGCCACTGGCTGGTTGGCACTGGAGCCCCGGTGCCAGGCACAGTATTCATCCAGGCTTTAGGCTAGCGCCGTCAAGCGACGCCCAACCGCGCCGCTCGCCAATTATTGTTCGTGTGCGTGGTGCTCCCTGCCCTGCAGCTGCTGGCCTCGATACTTGCTCTCGCCCCACCGCCGGCGTCATTGGGCTCCTCTACTGGCGCGCCTTGGAGGCTCTCGTCGGAGCCTGCGATGCTCAGGCCGTGAATTGCTTAGGCTGCATGCCCGTCACAGCATGCAAGATCTGCATGAGGGTGTGGCCGTCTAGAAGCAAGGCCACTTCTAAATCGGGAAGGGAAGCTCGACCTCCTCCGAGCCAACGCCCACACAACAGCCGATAAACCGCAATCTCTACACCACGCAACGGGTCCAGGAATTCAAACACCAGAGGCCGCTGCGTCTCTACCTACGCCTCCGGTGCCCTTGCTTTTTGCACTGCGGCTGATGAAGCCCCAACAACATCTGTTGAGGAGGAGGTGGCCCCGTCGTATTCATTGCCGCTAGGGTCCGGTGGGCCATGAAAAACCATTTCGCTGCCATAATTAGAAGAGAAGAAACGAGAAAACAGTCTGGCATGAGGGATTCTTCCCGAACGCTCGAGATCCACTTTGGGGCGCCAACGAGTCCACTCTCTTCAATGGTTCCCTAGCCACCTACCTAGGTATGTCGATAGGTACGGGTGTACATAGGTAGGTAGGTAGAATCTGTATGTACACATGTGCTTCCGAGTCTGTCATTTCTTGTGGCCGGTCTGTACAGCCCATAGAAAGCACCCCCGATAACACGTCAGTTGCTGGGGCAGCCAACAGCCCCGTAAACTAGGATCCGCCTTGAGCGAAAGACTGCTCGATAAAGTGTGCAACCAGCAAGAAGTTCCATGCAGATGTAAGGTAGCACATGCTTGACCACATGGACTGCTCGACCTGCCCATGTTGAGATGTGAGGGAGCGAAGAGATAACCCCTATCCAATGGAATCATCCCTTGGGACTAGGGGGTGGTTGCAAGAGGAGCAGGCCCGAGCCCAGGTCTCCGTATAAAAATAGAATCCCGGCTGCTAATTGCCGTGCACGCCAACACATAACATTTCTCGCCAAGTCCTCGATATTGGCTCGCAGATCCGTCCTCTTGTCGGCCGGCCGAGTGATCACATACGCCAACAAAGACACCGCATCCCACCGGGAAGTGAAGCGCGATGGTACTTTTCCAAAAGGGGAAATGTATATCGAGCATTGGTAGCCACCCCCGCCAAAAGGGGCAACTTAGCTCAAGGCTGATCGCCCTTGGCTCTGATCTCTCGGGAGCTTGGTGGTTTCTGGGTTACAGACTGGGAAGCCAGAGCCGAATCACCTGCCACGCCTGTCGTGCATCCTTCAGAAAGCAAGATGACAGCCTGACGAGGAAACGCAAGCACCGTGGAGCCAGAGGCTCGGTAGCGAGGAGTGACCAATACGTTGTATGAAACGTGACTGCGTTCCTTTCTCTTCACCAAGCATACTGGCTGGCGCCAGTCCGCCACTTTGGTGGCAGATGCATGGCCCGGGCTCTTGGAAACATGGCTGCCCTCGTGACTGGCTCCCACCCTCAAGACAAGTCAAGTTGGTGCCTTTTTCGTAACTTGTTTGTCTGTTTTGTAACTGTCCAAAGGTTCATCTTTCGTAAGCCGAATGCAGGCAGCTTGGCCAAAAGCACAGTGATCAGTCCCGTGGTGGGCTCGAGAATGCGCCACTAGGTACTGGGTTTGCTGCTCTGCAAGACACACGATAAAAACAAAAAGTCGAACCGAGGAAGCGAGACTGTCCGCCGCGCCCATCAAGAAATGCAGCAACTGAAAATGCGGCCCGAGTCCGGCGTTCGCCAGCCCCGTTCTTGCGCCGATTAATGTGGGGGCGGACCGGCGGGTTCTAGCGGTGCGTCATCGGACGGCGCACGACGGGCGGGCCGCGGGGAAGCAGAAAAAAGTCGAGAGGGAAAAATTGCAAGCATCTCATTCGTGCGCACGATTGCAGTCGCATTAGCGGGGTCCTGAAATCGAAGCAGGCGCCGCCGTTTCGAGAAGGCGCGCCGTTGAAAACTGCAAGGTTTGCTGCCTGGTTGAGTTCGATTACTGGACTGTCTAAAAATAAAATTAAAAGTAAAAAAAAAAAAAGGCATTTTCAACCCCGCCATACGATTCAAACTCCAGAATAGTTGCGCTTAGAACCTGGCCTTTGGCGGGGGGCTTCTCAGGGGCGGCACCAGGAGGCAGGAATACATAGCACAGACAAAACAAACAAAAAAAACCCCCCCCTCCCCACGGCGGCCATGGCAGACCAGCCGCCACCAGCCCGCCCCGACCCCTCGGGCGGCGCCGACGAGGCCGACGACGACGATGCCGACGACCTGGCGACGGGCGACATGTTCGCGGACCCGGCCGACTTCTACCCGCCGACGCCGCCGCCGCGCACCGAGACGCACACGCTCGCGTCCGGCCGGGCCCTGACGCTGCACCTGGTCGGCCACAGCGTCATGGACGCGCACCACCTCTGGAACGGCGGCCGCGTGCTGGCCGACCACCTCGAGGCCGACCCGGCCCTGGTGCGCGGCCGCACCGTGCTCGAGGTCGGCGCCGGCGCCGGCGTGCCCAGCCTCGTGGCCGCGTCCCTGGGCGCCGCCGGCGTCGTGGCCACCGACTACCCGGACCCGGACGTCCTGGCCGCCCTGCAGCGCAACGTCGACGAGTGCGCCCTGGTCCCGGGCCCCAAGGAGGCCCACGTCGTCGTCGACGGCTACGTCTGGGGCCACCCGGTCGGGGGGCTGCTGGCCAGGATGCCCGGCGGCGGGGCCGCCGCCGCGGGAGGGGTCGACGTGCTCATCATGGCGGACCTGCTCTTCCGCCACACGGAGCACGACAACATCGCAAAGACGATCGAGCTGGCGCTCAAGCCGTCGCGCCACAGCCGCGCCTTTGTCTTCTTCACGAGCTACCGCCCCTGGCTGCGCGAGCGCGACCTCAAGTTCTTCGACATCGTCCGCGAGCGCGGCTTCGTCGTCGAAAAGGTGCTCGAGAAGCGGATGGACGAGGTCATGTTCAAGGGCGACCCCGGCGACGAGGAGGTGCGCAAGACGTGCGATGGCTATGTCGTCACCTGGCCCGAGGAGAGGTGGCTTGACTAGGAGGGGCTGGCAGGCTGTTGCCTATTTCGATTTGGGTGGAACAATGCCATCCATGTGTGCCTCATCTTGAATTGTGAAGATATCCCAAAATGCGGAGTTGACCACGCTTTGGAACCAGGGAGCCGGCTGCATAGACATGTCAAAGGCAAGCAACAAGAAAAAAGAAAGATGCAGAATTTGGACAAGACCGACAGAGAGCGGCGGCATATATATACATGGGTGTCAGTCCCGGCGGGCAAGACCCCATATGGCACGATATGATCCCAAACATAAACCGGAGATACCAGAGCCAGTGATATATACAACCAAAGACTTCCAACAGCCAATCCAACCCCCAAGCCGTCTCCTTAGTTGGCCCTGAACATGGCAATTGTCTGGGGGAACACGTTGATGTTGTCCCTCCATGAGGCCAGGCTCGCACCGTTCCTGTCAATCATGCTCAACGAGCCGATCGTGTTGAGGTTATAGATCCTCATGTTGGAGATTGAACCTTGGAGGTCGATTATGCTCGACTGGCAGTTCTCACCCGCTTCCACCGTCGAACACGTGGTGGAGTAGTTGTTGAAGAAGCTGTAATGCCCAGCTCCGTAGACGAGGACGTCCTGCGAGTTGAGGACGCGGAGCCCCCAGGCGCTGCACTTTCCAGCGCCGTTGCGGCAGCTGGCGTTGAAGTCGGGGTCATTGAGGGCTGCCACGGCCGGGAAGGGCACGTTTGCCGTCGGGGTCGGCTGGAAGTATCTGTGCATGCAAAGTAGGGGTTAGTAAGTAAGGGGCTGGGGAAGGGCCCGAAGCTACGAATGGTCAGTAACATGAATGTGCACTTACGGCGTCTCGGTCTGGAACTGGCTACCAAAAATGGCCCTGGTGTTCGCGAACTGGTAGTTGTAAAGAACAAAATGCTCGCTGGCGGTTCCCATAAGCCAAAAGGTTCCAGCAGCGGACTCGATATCTGCAAAGAAGAACATTGTTAGGGGGGCCATGCTTTTAGAAGGTGCCGAGAGCTAGCGGGATAGGGACAGGGAAACAAGGCCGTAAACGTTGAGGGCCAGGAAGCCTTACAAACTCCACGCCCCGCATAAATGGTCGTCTGCGTAAGCGCCTGGTCGTCGATGTCGTGGTCGGCCGTCCAGATCCAGCAGTTCTCCATGTACAGGTTGCTCGCCGCCCGGGTGATGTGCAGGCCCATGTAGGCGGCGATGCAGTTGGCGTTGACGGCGGAGCTGCCGGGCGTCTTGAGGCACTGCGAGACCTGCAGGTTGCTGCCCGCGAAGCCGCCGACGCGCGTGTGGACGTCCCACATGCCGCTCGGGGTCCCCGACGAGGCCAGGTTCCACTCGATGAGCACAGCGCCCGCCTGCGCGCCCTGCGTCGACACGATAAAGTCGGACAGCTCCACTTGGCCGACGGTGCCCGTCGACGCGCCCACGCGCACCACGGCGCGCGGGTTGTTCATGTCGGCAAAGGCCGAGCCCGAGCTCATGATGACGGGCAGGGCCTCGCCCACGACGCGGGAGCCCGGCGGGATCGTGAGCGTCGACGTGATGCGGTAGATGCCGTGGTCGAGCCAGAGGACCTTGTTCTGGGCCGCGGCCGTGTTCAGGGCCTGCTGCAGCGCGGCCGTGTCGTCAAAGGAGCCGTCACCCCGGGCGCCGGCCGAGCGGGCGGTCAGGATGGACGACGCGGGCAGGGATTCGTACTGCGGCTTGGAGCGCGTGTAGTAGCGCGACGAGCCGCCGGCCAGCACGGAGGCCGGGCGCTGGGCCGGCGTGAAGCTGCCCTGCCAGCGGCTGGGCCCGTTGGGCACGTACTGGTGGCCCTGGCCCCAGGCCGCAACCGTCATGGCACCGCCGGAGCCCTGGAGCACGGTGGCGCCCGAGGCCGTCACGACTGCGGGCACGTTGTTGAGGGACAGGTTCTCGATGATGACGCTTCCTGCCGTCCGCGGCTGCGAGTTGGCCGAGAAGGCCGTCTTGATGCCGACGGGGACGTTGGTGAAGGTGCTGTCGATGAGGGTAAGCGAGCCCACGTTCTGGGTGCCCGTGTTTGTCAGGGACGACATGTCGATTCCGGTTCCGCAGTTCTGGATGTCGAGGCCATGGTAGGTCCAGCCCCAGTTCCACAGATGGATGATGGCCGTCTGGCAGTTCCGGAACACCAAGTTCCTCATGGTGTATTGCTGGTTGCCCATCGACGCCCCCGTGGCACCGCCGATAAACGTAAGGTCCGACAGGAACCCGCCGCTGCCGCTCTCGATGAACAGCCCAACGTGCACGACGCCGGGGTTGGTGGGCATGCGGAAGACGATGTTCTGCAGACTCGTCGCCTGGCTGGTGGGCCAGTGGATTCCCGTAGCCGCCGTGCCCGGAGCAATGTTGGTTGTGTCGATGACGAAGTTGCGGATCTGCTTGTAGAAGTTGTTGACGGCGATCCAGTTCAGCTCGCTCGTGTAGTACGGGTTTCCATCAATGAGGCCGAATCCCGAGAAGCCTGCCGTGGCTTTGAGGGTGGGCGGGTTCGAGGCATCGCCGATCATCATGGTGAAATACGGCGGGAGCAGCGACGTCGAGATCAGATAGGTGCCGGCAGGGAAGTAGACGAGCGCGGGGGTGGTGGTGGTCGACGCGCAGCCGCGGCCACACCTGCCGCCCGACTGGAGCGCCGCGTTGATGGCAGCAGTGTCGTCCGTGACGCCATCGCCTTGAAGCAGCCGTCCGTCAGCCGCCGCCGCGTTTTGGCCGTCCTCCCTCCGCAGCGTCCCCTGGGGAAGATAGACTTACCGCGAGCCCCGAAATCCTTGACGTTGCGATAAGTGCTGTATCCCGCGGGGGCAAAGGGTGTCCTGCCCTGGTCTGATCAACATCGGATGGTCAGTTTGAAGGCGGGTTGTCTCAAGTGGTGTAAGCACTACAATCAGGAACCGGAAACTCACGAGAGATATCTCCAAGCCAATAGGCTTCTACCGTTGCCCACAGGAGCACGGCAAGAAGCAGCGACGAAGCGCTAAAGAGACGCATCTTCTCCAAGTGTGCCCGACGCGCGACGTTGGGCGTAGGCTTCTGTTCTGCCTGGGTGACTGGAGGTCAAGGAGGAGTCGCAGTGCAGAGCTACCGTGGAGGATAGAGACCGCACGGGCAGAGCGTCGCCTTGCCTGCCGCTTTATAGATGACTCGCACCATCCCCGCTTGCCCTCATATTAGTCGCGGTCGTGCCGTGGCGACAAAACGGAGTGACATTCCCATCAGGGGTCTCCTGACAGGCAACGCTCGCTTCGGAGCCGAGGGGTGCTATTGACAAGGGCAGCCGCGATGGGGGCAGCTGTGATATTCTGCTAAGGGGTGAGGGGAGTTTGCTGTGGACCGGGAAGGGAAAGGAAGCCGAGCGGTCTGCGGACGAATCGACAGGCGGGACCAGCCGGCGGCAGTCTCGAGAGCAGGCTCCCAGCACTAGTTGTGAGACAGCCATCACATGAATCGTGGAGAAATCCACCAGGCTTGGGCGTCATTCCCGCGTCGTCGGCCCTTTTTTCAAGCTGCGGGGGAGGGCATGTTAACCTGCAGTTGTCCGTCGTGGAGAGCACGAGACCGCCCAATGACGGTCCGTGTGAGGGCGGCTGTGATGGGGAGATCCCTGATCCATGGCCCCTGGGCAGGACTTGCCGACCTGGCAGCGCGAGTGGCCGCGCGAGTGGTCGGGCTTGGCTGGCGCCCATTTCTAGGTCTAGAACGCGGTGGGAGAGCAGCTGGAGTGCACCGCGTTCAGGTTCTAGCCTGCGCGGGCCAGAGCCCTGTGACTGCCGCCTGCAGGGCTGCGAATCAGCTGCTGCAGGCTGTCGGCCTTGGGGTCATCATCATGACTGGGATGCCGGAAGGGTGTGAGACGGGGGTACGGGGGCACGGGGGGCGACGGCAGCCTGGCGCGCCGGAAAATTAGCGACATGTCGGGATTTGCGCCCCGACCAGCGCCGCCCTGCCGACCGACAATGCGCCTTATGGCCGCCCAGGTGGTATCCCGGGAGGAGGCAAGCTTATTTTCTTCCTCTCATCTTTTTTTTCCGTCTAAAGCTCCTTCTTTTTCGGGATCCTGACGTCTTGTTCGCGAGAGGGTGCATATTGGACATGCTTCTGCCCTTGCCTTTTGGACTTTTGCTTCCCCCCGTTGCCCTCCCGCCTCTTCTTTCTCTTGTTCGTCTCGCGCACAACGTCTCATCCGGCCTCTTGGCACCGGCCGGCTGGCCGAGCTAGGAAGGAGGTTGAGGGCTGGCGGCGCCGGCGAGGCCTATTGGCACGCGCGAATGGAGGCGCCAGCAGAAGTGGCATGTCCATTGTAGGTGGATGGGGAGGAGGCTGCCCATGGGATTGATGCTGTGCCGAATCGTGCAGCTGACGATGGCGATCTGAGCTGCTGCTGCTGATGACAGGGCCAGCCTTCATGCGCCCACGGGTGGGTGCGTGGGGAGCGTTAGCGCGATCGGAGATTGCGAGTGCGTGGAGCACGGGCGGGCACCTCGTGCACAGTAGAGTTGAGCACAGGGCACACTCAACTGCGACCACCTGCAACCAGCAGCAGCAGCCACCAGCGCCAGGCTCGACCTTCTCCCATGGGCTGTCTCAACCGCCCGCACCGACCGAATGCAATCCGTCGGTAGTGCGCCTGCACCAGCCACAGCGGCGCAAGACCAAGCCCTGTCAACCAGCCGACGGCCTGGCACCCTTCTTCAGCAAAGCGCCTCAAAGCCTGGTTGGTCCGTACTTTTGTACTTTTCTCGCCTAGAGTCATGTTGCATTCGAACCCCGACTCGTCGACCCACAGCCACTCATCAAACTGCCGACGCTCCATGGTAGCGATGGCCACCGCCATGCCATGCCCCAGGCCCCATGTACAGTGCAGTGCAAGTGCAGCACGCATGCGAGCCCCGAGCCCACCAGCGCTGTGCAATCGGCCCGGCGCCCCATTCATTTCTCCACCTACCACCACTTCGGTGCTAGATGCCGATCTCTACCGAGCAGACTCGCGAGCCGAGACAAGCTGACCCGGGGCTCACGCGCCCTCTGGGCACGAGACGGCTTCTTGGGACGGGGCCGGCGTGCTTGCTGCGACCAGCGCCCAAAAGCAGAGGCATCGACTGGGCCCCAGCATTCGGTCCTCCCATGGTACCAGGCCTTTATGGCGGAAGCGCAGAAGCAACCCACCAAGGCGAGGCGGGCTGCAGTGAGCCTCGATGGCCCATTTTGCCTATTCTGTTGGTGACGAAGCTATTCGTAGGTCGATATTGCGTTGATGCGGCCCCAAACAACTTAAACTGCAGCCCGCTCGATTCCGGGGGCGGGGAGAGACGCGGAGCTTGGGGAACCTGGCAGTCAGTAGCCTTGCTGCGAGTGAATGAATCAGGGCCTCCTCGCCGGATGCTCCCGGCCAGAGTGCGATATAAGACGGCCTGCCTGCATCTGCGCTCTGGTTTCCTCTTGCACGCAAGCACTCGACCTGCCCCCAGACACGGCCAGAACCCGGCGTGCCTGCGAGCAGATGCATCCGTCCAGCCCAGCGGCCGACAGATGCCGAGGCTCCAGCGAGGGAGGGAGGGGCGCCACAGACCTCGAGTTACGCAACAGAAACAATTACCCCGGACAATTTCCACGGCAGCAAACGCTCCGCAGGCCTTCTTCTCCGCTTTCTCCAGCTTTCCCCAACCCCGTGGCCAAGGTCGAGCTCCCCACTCTCCCCACATTGACCAAGGAGGGGCGTTTTCTCTTGCTCAAAACAGAATTTAGCAACCCAATGAGGGCAGCCCATGCAACTGGCGGCCTGCAACGATGCTGTCTGCTGTCTCCATGCCCGAGAGGGTCAGGCGCTGCGTTGTCCAGTGGGCGGGCAGGCACCTGCACCCTTCTCCAGGGCCGCGGAAAAGGACGGACGTGATGACTCGGGCGAGAAAAGGGTTCGCAAACCCTCGAAAGCGCGAGACATGCATTGCGTGCTCCCCGTTCCTTTTCTTCTTTGAGATTCTTCAACCAGAAACAAAAAGAAAAAGCCCATGGGATGCCAGTTGTCGGCTTCGAATCGCTCAAGCTGCGAGGCTCGACGCTCGGATCCTTGCTTCCCCGCCCCCACACCCGCAAGATAATGAAAATTGTGGGGGTGGGAGTAGTGCAGCTAGGCTGGGGTGCGTCTGGGAATAATCGGCCTGGGGACAGAACCAAGCAAACGATAAGCGCGGGCTCCGTTACCAACCTCAACAGATGTCGACACGCACAAAACAGTCATCCACGGCTGGGTAGCGAATATGGACATGCTTGCCCTGTCCCGCTTCACAGCAGATCATCTGCCCACGTACTGCGTATACACGCGTTTGCCCTGGAGCTCACAAAAAGAAAAAGAGGGGGAAAAAGAGAAAGAGAAAAAAAAAAAAAAGAAAAAGAAACTTGCACAGAGCAGCAGCATCAAGCTTGCTCCGTTTCTCATTTAATCCAGACCAATAGCTACAAAAGGCAGGACAGGCGCCAGCACCTGGGATCGAGAATATCAGCACATTTTCACAAGGAAACAGATCCAAGCGGAAAGGGAAGGAAAGAGGGAGGGGAAAGGAATTTTCAACTGCCTCCGGCCGTCCCTTCCTCCTTGACAGTGACTTCCAGGCTCACCCCAAACTGCCATGCTTGGGCCGGGACAACCCCTGCGCCCACGACTCGTCCCGAGCTCGTTTCTCCTCTTTTTCCCCGCCCACAGCTTTGGGGTTGGATCTCCCGTCCCCCTAAGCCTAGGTTGTTTTGTGTCCCGTTGTTGACATCCAGCTGCCGCCTCCTGTCCTCCGTCCGCGACAACACCACCATATCTGCCCGCGCGAGAGCAGGCACTGCCCTCACCGCCGCTGCCTGTGTAACTCGAGCCTTGCCGTTGGGCTTCCGTCACTTGGCGTATGTGTGTCTGTCCGCACACGCGCCAGCACACTCTAGTCCCGCCCCTCCTTTTCACAGGCCTTCCTCCCCTCAACACACCGTTCGAGGCGCCTTCCCGCCCTCCCACGCGACACACCACGGCGCATGAGCCCGACGAGACGAGACAAAGACTCAACTGGTCTTCGGAAGCCTGTGCGATAACCCGCCACCATCTCGACGACAGGCAGAGACTCCGGCGCTACCAGTCCAGCGAGTGCGCCCGCACGCCTCCCTTCTCTAACCACCTAGGCCGTGCCGTTGACTCCCCCTTGCGTCACTCGGAGTGTTCTGCCCCTGGCCCCCCCCCCCCCCCCCCCCC
>PYSQ01000038.1:89809-122596 GCA_003049435.1 Nakataea oryzae
CGCTGCTTGTGGTGGCTGCTGTCCGAGGTTCGAAACAAGAGGCAGGCCGTTGGGACCTCCTGCCCCGTCACACACGTCCCCCCAAAAACTCGCCAGCACGCACACACAGACACACACACATATATACGCGCACACACACTCACTCACACAAATCAAGGCGCCTCCGCACGTCTAATCCCGCGTTGTTGTTCCGAAGCCCCCCTCCGACCACTTCCCCAGGCCATACTGCCTTGCTCTCTGCATGTCCTAGCGTTGCGCCGTGCCCGTCACGCGCCCGCATCCGGCAAACCCACTGCAGGGCAGCGTATCATTTTCTGCCGCCTCTCAGACCTCTTGGTGCTGTGTGCGGCTCGCTCGACGGCTCTCTGTTTTTTCTTCTTTGATGAAAGAACAGAGATAGGCGCAGGCATTGCCCCCTAATCCAAGCTCCGGGCAAAGTCCGATTGCACCTCCCCTTGTCTGCATCGGCTGGCTCCATCTGGGAGTCTCTCGGTACTGGAGGAGAACAAGGCGGCCCGGTCCAGTGAAGAGCGGGGAGCAGCATTTGCGGAGGAAACCTCTCCACTTTAGGAGCAGAGTATAATAGCAAAGGATGGTTGATTTGCCAAATTCATCCTTCCGTGTTTGCTCCTCACCCCGCAGAATCCTTGAAGAAGTCTCCCTGGGCTCACCTTTCTGTGCTGCTGCTCCGCGTTCCGCTTTCCCCTCGGACGAAATTCCTCCTTTTTTTTTCGCTCCTACGCGGCCGGAACTTTCACCCCCCTGCCCTCCCCTTTCCCACTTCTCCCCGCATGTAGCAGCCGTCCCGTGCTGCCTAACTCGATCGCCACCATCCGTGCTATCCCTCAAGAGGGCGCCCGTGGACGCCGAGCTTGATACCCTCGGCTCCTCGTGCTCTTGGCCACCCAGGCCATTTTCCCATCTCGAGACCACCAGAAATCAGCGATATGCTACCCATGCAGTCGATAGAAGCTCAGACGCCTTCCAGCCTTGCCGAGGACAACGGGGAAAGCCGGCATCAGAAGCCCAAGACTCTGCCGTGCAAGTACTGCAGCAAGCGGTTCAGGTGAGCCAGGACCACAGACTCTCTGGCGCCCCCGCGTCGTCCCTCCTCTATCGCATATTAGCTTACATTGTTGTTCCACTTTAGGCGTGTGGAGCATGTGCAGAGGCATGAGCGCACTCACACCAAGGAGAAGCCCTTTGCCTGCACTTGGGACCGATGCGGGAAGACATTCGGGCGACGGTGAGTGAGAGTGCTACTTTTTTTTCTGTGCCTTCTTCATCCACGCTGTCGGCTCCGATGTTCCCTGTTTGGGCGTCTTGCGGACTCTGGCTCTCCCGTTTCCTTTCCTCCTCTCTTTCCCCAACTTTCCAATCCCAGTATCGGGTGGTTGGCTAGCTTCCCTCACTGTGTGTGTGTGTGTGTGCGTGTGTGTCTGTGTGCCACTTTCACTGCTTGGCCTTGCTCTCTTCTGTCCTACGCTTGCGTGCCCATGCGGCTGTCACCTGTCGCCCAATCATCCTCACGGCGTCCCGCCCTCCCGCGTCAATACCGACACAGATCAGGCCCCTCCTTCTTCATCCTCTCAAAACGCAGACCCCCCCTTGAACAAGCCCCCTTGGCCAACATTATCTACCTTCCACTGGCAACATCCGCCTTTCAGTCATCAAACCTGTGGAAACGGTGCCTTGATAGGATGCCTACATGGATCTAGCATGTATTATACATGAATCCTCGCCGCTGACCACCGTGCCGGCGAGCGCCGGAGAATCCAGTGACCTCCTTGCTCGCCACAATAAGCTCGTCCATCTCAACGAAAGCAACAAAGATGGCGCCCGACCACGAAAGTCGTCATTGGGAAGCGTGCAAGGGGGGATCCCCGAGGGCCATGCGGGAGCCGAAATGCTAGCCCTACAGCAGCAGCAACAACAACAACAACAACAACAACAACAGCATCCACAGCAACAGCAGCAGCAGAGACCGCCTCCACCCCATTTCACCCCTGAGAGCATGGCATCGTCGGTCGTGTCGCCCGATCAACGGCTAGCGTCTCGCGCACCACCAGCTTGCAATCTTGACCTCCTCTCCGATGCCGCAACCCATCTTGCATCGGCCAGCGAGGTGGGCCAGATGCAGCACCCCATCATGCCTGAGCTCGGCCAGCACCCCAGCGGCCCCAGGGTGAAGCCGTATGGCGAGGCCCTAGCATACCAGGAACGAGGCCGGGACCAGCACCAGGGAATGATGCACGGAGCATTCGCGGGACAGCAGCCTCCGCCGGCATCATTCGACGACTACAACCTGTTTCTGGACGACATGGGCAACTCGTCACATTTTCTTCCGCCGGCTCTGGAGGCAGAGCAGCCCTTCAGTCTATGGTCACGTCAGTCGGGAGACCTCCAAGGCCGAGGGGCGCTGAAGCCGGCACCATCGTTCCCTTCAACGCGGTTCCCCTCGCTTGCGCCCGACGCAACCGAAGGTTCTGCTGCGAGAATGCACGAGGACGGTATCAGGGCCCCGACATGGAGGATCTCGGCTGCTGACTACACAATCATCAAGAGCCGTCTCGACGAATTCTCCTCGGTCATTCCCAACGACTTCGTCTTCCCGTCCCGACACACCCTCACTCGATTTCTCGAGGGCTATATCAGCGGCTTCCATGAGCACCTCCCGTTTCTACACATCCCGACCCTGGCGCCGGCCGAAATCTCGCCGGAGCTGCTTTTGGCGACCCTAGCAGTCGGGGCGCTATATCGGTTCGAAAGCCATCGGGGAAATGCCCTCTGGTATGTTTCCAAGGCCGTGGCCATGGAGCAGATAAGGAGAAGGCACATACACGAGGTCCACGGCCTCCTCCCTACCCCGGCTGCCTACAGTCCGCACTCTACGCGGCCGTCACCCAGCACCGGCTATCGGCACTCTTTCAACTCTGTCCAGCAGGATCGTCCAATGACCCAAGAAACACACCGTGAACCATAGTGAGTCGCCTACCCCTTATCCTCGTTGTACGTGGTGAGAAGACGAGCCTATAAAAGTCCAGCACCCTAACCGTCGAAATTTTCGTAGCTCACCCAACACCCCACAATCTCGACTCGAAACAATCCAAGCATTGCTGCTGCTCTTTGTTGTTGGCCTCTGGGGCGCAAAGGCAATACTTAACGACGCACTCGCGCTGCAAAGCCAGATTGCGTTGTTGGTACGTGAAGAAAGGCTGGTCTCGGAACCGGGACAGGCGGTCGACTGGGAGACCTGGATCAGAGTCGAGGGCGCCATCCGCACAAAGTTGATAGCGTACTGCTTCTTCAACGTCTGCAGTATCGCGTACAACACGCCGCCGCTGCTGCTGACATCAGAGGTCAACCTCATGCTTCCCAACTCGTCGCGGCTATGGCGGGCCGAGTCGGCGTGGCAGTGGCAGGAGGCGCGCCAGTCATACCCGCGGCTCGAGGTTCCGCTGCAGGACGCCTTCTCGAGGCTGCTGAACAGGCCATCCCAGGGCGCGCTCAGCCACGTCTCGTCTCTCGGCAACTACGTCCTGATCCATGCCCTGATCCAGCACATTTACCTCCTCAAGCAAACATCGTTCGCCATCGCCTCTCCCTTTGAGGTCCACCGCGGACTCAAGGTGGAGGATATGGAGGAGGTTGCGCAGGCGCTCAGAGTCTGGCAGATGGGCTTTGAACAGCAGCTTCAGGTGCGGGCAAGCGAATCCGGTGGTCAGACAAGTGGGATTGGCGGGCCAGTGGCGTCCAACTCAACAGCGCTGCTCCGGCTCGCATACATCCGTCTCTACACTGACCTCAGCCCGAGCAGGACGCTCGAGACGCGGGACCATGTCCAGCTTGCCAACGCCTTTTACGATGCCCCGCTGCCGACCAGAAGTCCGAGGCTGCACCGAGCGCTTTTGCAGGCCATCCACTCACTGGCGATGTTGGTCAAGGTTGGTGTCAACTACGTGGCGAGGACAAAGTCTCTGGAGTGGAGCATGCAGCATTCTTGTGAGTGTCTGGTCTCTTTGGTGTTGCAAACAATCCCGTCTTGACTGCCCTCGAGGGCTAGGTATTCCTTGGATGCTAACCAGGCGCTATCGCCATCAAAGTGTGCAACCTCGACTGTGCGGTGCTTCTATCCAAGTGGCTACTTACGCTCGCCTCGATCGGTCCCAACGAGCCGGCGCCTACGCAGGAGGAACGAACCGTGCTCGACTCGGTGAGGACGATGCTCAACGAGACGGAGTTTGCGGTACCCATTGACCCTTCGCTGTCAGGGCTTGGTCCGGGAGTCATGGCGGGACCCGGGCACGTGTCGAGAATGGACGCCTCGTCGTCAACAAGTGACAGCACCAGGCTACGCCAGCTCGCCGCCGCAGTGATACGGCTGTGGGCCGAGACCTTCAAGGGCAACCACATCTACGAGATTGTGCGCGTCATGGCAATAGGCCTTGAGGGCTACGCCGATCTTATCGAGAAGCCGAGGGACCGGACACCGCTTGTCAGGCACGCGACAAACCCTGGACTTGGCTGAGGGGCTTGCCAGGCTATTTGCAGCAAGAAACAATTCTGATAGTTCCGCCCGCCACAAACCCAGCTATGTTTGCATCGCCCGCCTTGATAGCTGCGCAGAAAGCCACACCTCGCAGACCGGGCAGCGGAACCTGCGCTTGAGCAAATAGGTCCGCCGTCTACGATTCAGCTGGTAAGTGGATGGTAATGGTCCTTGGGTTATATCACCTGTGTTGCGCTCGAAGGCCCAGAGGACTCGGCTGACGTTATCCGCAGGCAGCTGAAACCATAAGGGCTGAGCGCAAGTGTGTGGAGGGAGAGAAGCGTCAGAGGTGAGCACATGCTCCCGCTCGCTCTCAAGCCATCCATCCCCCGATGCGTCGTCGGCAGCGTGGCTTCTGGAGGCTCTACCTTGGTTCCGCACATCTGCAGCCCCAACAAATTCGATGAACCAGAAACGAGGATCCAGAGTGTCTTGCATGTCTCAAAAACAATGGACTGCTGCCTTTGGTGAGAGTCTGATTCAGAACTAGATATATGAAGCCAAAAAGCAGAGAACAATTTGTAGTAAATGTGTTTGTATGTGTCCCTGTCCACCCAACAGATTACGCCAATCGCCTTTCCCAATGGTATCGTAGCGCCGCGCCATAAAGATCCGAGATCATTAGAGGGGTGTTCAGAAAGCCGTCCCGGACTTTTTTTTCTTGTGCTTTTTTTTTCTCTTGTATTTTTCTGTTTTTTTTTGTTATTGCAGCCAAAAAAAAGTTCAGATCAACGTTGCAAGTTCGGAAAACAGTAAAAAATTCTTCCAACGCCCGAACCTCAACGGAATCCGTCTTTCATGTTCTGTGCCCTAGTTTCTCCCTTGACGTAGTCGCTCAACCTCATCTCGTTCGTTTCGTCGGCGTGACCACTCATGGGATACAAGGTGCCCGGGGTATATCTCGGGGGGAGGCCTGAGCGGCCGGGTTCCGGCTCGGACCTCAACCCGTCGGTTATCAGCGCCGCGGCGGCGGCGTCCTCCTCTGTCGCATCGTAGCCAAAGGTGTTGTTCCCAATCGGCGATCGCGGCGCGGCGGACGAGGACGAAGCCATCTGGTCGGCGTAGGCGGACGGCATGGCGGGTGGGTGGTAATGATGCTGGTGATGCTGTGAGTGCGGGGTCACGGGTGACACGGGGGATGGGATCGTGTGGGCGCTGCCGCTGTCGTGACGATGGACAGTATGGTGCGGCGACGGCAGGTGATGGTGGTGGTGGTGGTTGTGGTGGTGGTGCGGGTGCGTCGGGCCGATGGGGGCGTCGGTCGCGACAGCAATGGGAGGGTGGCGCTGCTGCTGGTGTTGCGGGTGCCCGCCAACCGACGCCACCGAGGACGGTTCCGAGTGTTCCTTCTCGGCATCGCGGATGGCGTTCTCGATCTGCTGCTGGACGTGGCTGTTCTTGGTGTAGTTGCCAGCGACCACCATCAAGACCTCAACAATGATGGAGCCGATAAATGTAAACACCAAGGCAATGGCGATGGTGTAGAAGCCCCTCGAGAGGGCGCAGAAGCGATCCAGCTCGCCTTTGTTGCCATTGGACATGTTTGTGAATCGGATGCTGGAGTAGCCTTGCTTGGGCTGCTCCTTGCTATCGCCATCGAGGTCTATGTGCATGTCAAGGTGAGCAAGGGGTGCTTCTCGATAGGGGGCAGAGAAAGGCAGGAACCCGTGGCACGCAAAGGCCAGAAAGTCGAGGAATAATGAAATGGTGTAACCGACAGTTGCTCCGTGTCAGACCGCTGCAGTTGGCGGGCAGGCCGGCCGAGGAAAGAATGGTCAGCTCGGCCAGGAGGATGCCGATAAAGACGAGATCGCCGCCCATGACGGCGACCAGCCACTGCGTCTTTTGCCATCGGTTGCCTGTCCTTATTAATGCAAGGGCTAGGACGGAAAACAGCAGAGATGCCGTCATCTGTGTTGTTGTTCGGGTTAGACCTTGGACCTTGGACCTTGGACCTGGGACCTGGGACCTTGGATATCGACGGCAGACGGACGGCCCATCATGATGCCCGCTTAGCGGCCCGAATGGGCTGGCATCCGACACATTTACATACCATGCCTTGCAGAACCGGCAGGCTCTGGCCGGGACCCAGCCTGTTTATTGTGGTGTATGCGAGGAGGACGGCCTGGAGGACGCTGGCGGCCAGCGACGCCAGTATTTGGAGGCATCGCACCAGGCCATACCAGCTCGAGAGGCCCCAGCCCATGGTGGTGGCGCTGCGCGCTTAAGGCGTGCGGCAGGCGGCAGGAGCAGCGACAATAGACAGGCGCCGGGGGTTGGAAAGGCCTCGGAGGGCGGTTTACGGGCCGCGGCGCCGATGCCAGACGCAGGGCACGTGTTGCGAAGTCCCGCGAGGGAAGCTTGCGGCTAAGAGCGCGGATTGACTTGGTGTAGGCCGCGCGCGGTGGGGACGCAGAACTAGACCTACAGCATCGAGACGGACGGACAGGTTGGAGTAGACGGCGGAAACGACGTGAAGGAGAAGACCAGACCGGGCAATAAAAAAAAACAGACAAGAATCGAAATTGGCCGGATCAAGTTAGACTGGGAAGTCGTCTGTCCAAAGAAGAGGGAGAGGAAAAAAAAGAAGAAAAAAAGTAAACCAAAGCGAGACGGGCTGAGGATGACGGCCAACAGCAGCACTTGCGGCCTTGGGAATGGATTACCGGGGGCCCAGACTAGAGACAGGCGGATGGAGGGGGGGAAGGTGGGCGGAGCAACAGCACAGCGAGCGAGCTGAGAGAATAAGAGAAGGCAAGACAAGACCAACGGGCGCCAGAGCCGAAGAGAGATGGTGGAGTGGTGATGGGGCGGTGCAGGCAGCTGCTGCACCACTCTTGGCCAGCAACCATCAGCCAGTGAGGGCGGGCTCGGGAAGCACCCTTGCTCCTGCTGGTGCTGGGCGGTGGCTTGCGCTGCAGGCCAAGGCAGGCCACAGCACCTGCACCCACCACCAACCCAGCAGGCCTGCTGACGACACGGAAGGGCTGGGCCTGCGCCGTGGGCGGTGCGTTTCCAAGAAAAAAGAAGGCAAAATCGAAATGATCGCCACCGCCCGTCGGGCCAGGACACCGCCGCGGCGACAGCGACAAGGTTGCGCGCAGTGGAGCCGACAAAGTACCTACTGTGCAGTAGCATGCAATAAGGACGACTGCCTACAGGGGGCAGCAGCCCCGCGGCTCCCGAGCGAGGGCGGCCCAGAGACAGGTGCAGGCAAAGACAGGCCAAGACAGGACATGACAAGACAAGACAAGTAATTCATCGTCGGGAATTGATTGCGCTGAGCAGCGCTGGCGAGGAATGCCAACGAGCACGTGCAAGATAGGGCTCAGCGGGTGGGGGCGTCGGTGAATCAGCGACGGCTTGCCATTGGCTGGACAGCCTGTCTCGGCTCTTGGGGTGAGGGGGTGGGGTGTGCAAGGCGGGGGCCGCTAAAACTTTCCCGTGCCCAGCGCTTAGCCCAGTTTAGACCCCAGCATGCACCCGCAAACTCTAGCCCCGAACCCCGACCGCGACCCGCCAGCCGCAAGCGAGGCCCAGGCCCAGAACCATGGCCCAGAACCACGGCCGCCCACAGCCACAGTAACAAGTAACAGCCATGGCCATAGCCATAGCCGTAGCCATAGATAGCCACAGACACAGCCACAGCCGGGCGCCAGCGATGGCCACGGCGTGTCGCGCCAGCTCCTCCCGCGCGCTCTCGCCGCGCCGCTACCCCTCGAGCGAGAAGCCGACGTCGGGCCCGCTGTCCTGGCCCAGGCGCACCAGCCGGTCGCGCATGGCCTCGGCCCTGGCCAGCTCGGCCCCCGCGAGGGCGCCGGCGAAGCCGCAGCGGCCGACCCAGGCGCCGACGCCGTGCTGCAGCACGTTGCGCGCCCGCAGCCCGCCCCCACGCGCGTGGCCCACGGACCCGTGCAGCGTCGCGCGCTCGCGGCCGGCGTCGTAGACGCCGCGGTGCAGGATGTTGTTGTCGTAGAAGGCCAGGTCGCCGGCCGCGAGCCGCACGCGCGCCTCGCCCTCGAGCCCGGCCTCGTGCGGCCCGGCCGCCCGCTCCGCCGCCGTGCGCGCCCGCGCATGCGAGCCCGGCACGCACACGAGGCTGTCGTCGTCGTAGAGCGCCAGGTTGTACTGCACGTGGTGCGCGGGCCGCGACAGCCGCGCCAGCTCCTCGGCGTCGGTCGCCGAGGCCGCAATGTCGTCGCGGTGCCACCGCAGCTCGAACGGCTTGTCCGGCCGCACCAGCATGTTGAACAGCTCCATGACGAGGTCGTCGTCGCCCGCGGCGGCGCCGCCGCCGGGGTCGATGAGCTCGCGCGCGGGCCCCAGGATGGCCTCGGAGAAGTAGACCCTCGCGAACTCGTCCCGCCCCGGCATGTCCGGGTGCAGCAGCGCCTGCACGCCCCAGATGCCGCCCGCCTCCGGGTTGGGCGTGTCGGGCCAGGGCGGGAACTGCTTGCCCACGGTGCGGATGTGCTTCCACTGTCCGGCCCGGGCCAGCGCCGTGGCGGCGGCGGCGGCGTCCCGGAGCGCCTGGAGCTGCGCGCCGTCCAGCACCTGCTTCAGCACTACAAACCCGTCCCGTGCCAGCCGGGCCTGGAGCGATGGTTCGGGCGAGGCCATTTTTTTTCACACACACACACTCTCTCTCTCTCTCTGAAGGTGCGCGATGCGTGCGGTGGCGGCCACGGGGGTTGCGATTCGGGCCCGGGCCATGGATCCCCTGCGGAATCCGTCTCCCCGCTTCGCTCAGGCTCGGCTCGGCAGCGACGAGCGGGGAAGGGCGTGGCTTATCGGCACGTTCCAGGGGCTGAGGGATGCTGGTTGCCAGGGCGGGAATCTCGGCATTAAGCAAGGCGTCGGTTTCCGACAAGTGCGCCCGATCCACGTCACGTGCGCACGCGACTTGCATGCCGTCATCCCCGCGTCTTCGCCACACCCCCTGAGCTCCGACGTCGTCTCGCTGTCGCATCGCTCCGTCGTCTTCGCCTCGAATCCCCAATTCACCAAGCTTGCGCTCGCCGCCCTCCCATAGGAGCAGGATCTACCACGGCGACAACAACCTAGGTTTGTCGCCCAACCCTTGGTACCCCAGAACGCTCTGCTCGCCGCCAGCACCACACCCCGACGCCCAATCCCGAGCCACCCGGAACCACAACCATGCCCCCGCGCAAACGCAAAGCGCCGGCAACCTCGAAGCCTGCACCCGAGCCGGTGTCCAAGCCGGCTTCTGCCGGACGGCGCCAGTCGCGGCGCGTCACCTTGTCAGCCAAAAAGAGCCAATACTTTGAAAGTGGCTCCGACTCGGAGAGCGACGCCGAGCCCGCTGCCAAGCGCGCAAAGACGGGCGCCGGCGGGAAGCCCACCGCCCGCCGAGGACCAAAGGCTGAGTCGGACGAAAGCGAAGATGCCTACGAGGCTCCCGATGACGACGATGACGACGACGACGACGACGACGACATTGAAGAGGATCAAGATGATAGGGGTTCCAGGGGAGAAGAGGATGGCGACGACGACGACGAGCCAAAACCAAAGTCACGAGGAAAGCCAGCCAAGGCCCCCCGCGGCAAGGGGCGTCCACCGAGCAAGAAGCAGGACGACGAGGACGAGGACGAGGATGGCGAGCCCAGAGTGACCTTCATACCGCACAAGAAGCTCCGCGACACCGGCGGGGTCGAGTACGTCGACGACAGGCTCCACCCCAACACGCTGCTCTTCCTCGCCGACCTCAAGGCAAACAACAAGCGCGCGTGGCTCAAGAGCAACGACAAGGAGTACCGCCGATCCCTCGACGACTGGAACACCTTTGTCGAGGTCCTGCAGGAGAGGCTCATGGCCGAGGACGAAACCCTGCCCCAGCTGCCCGTCAAGGACCTCTCCTTCCGGATATACCGCGACATCCGGTTCTCAAAGGAAAAGACCCCCTACAAGCCTCACTACTCGGTTGCCTTTTCGCGCACCGGACGCAAGGGCCCTTATGCCGGCTACTACGTCCACTGCGAGCCGGGCAACTGCATGGTGGGCGGTGGCTTGTGGAACCCTGGTACGTCCCCCTCCCCTCCCCTCCCCTCCTGTCTTGTTGATCGGGCATCGCCCTTTTTTTTTCTTTTCTTTTTTTTCCCCCTTCCGTCTTTCTGTCCGCCCTGGGGCTAGGCTGCTGACAAGACTGCAGAAGCGGACGCGCTCCACCGCCTGAGGGCCAGCATCGACGGGCGGCCAAGGCGCTGGCGCAGGGTCCTGTGCGACGAGCCTTTCCGCAGCGCCTTCCTGCCAAAGTCCAAGGCGGGCAACGAAAAGTCGATCCTCAAGGCCTTCGCCGACAAGAACGCGGGCACGGCCCTCAAGACCAAGCCAAAGGGCTTCGATGCCGACCACCGCGACATTGACCTTTTGAAGCTGAGAAGCTTCACCATCGGCAAGCAGGTCCCCGACGACATCTTCACGGCCGAGGACTCGCTCGACCGGATCGGCGACCTCATTGGCGCCATGGTCGGTTTTGTAAGCTTGCCTGCCTGCTCTGGTCGTGTCGCCCTCGTCCTCGACCCACGGCTCTCTAACTGTTGCTCGGCAGATAACACATCTCAACTCCATCATCATGCCGGATGACCCTGATGCGGATGTGGGCGATGACGACGACGACAACGACGACGACGACGATAACGGCAGCGGCGACCAGACTTGAGCCTGGAGCTCCGTCTGATGTACCGCTTGTACAATATTGTCTCGATGTTTCTTGTATCTCATGATTTCTATAATAACCACCGACTGTAACATATGTGTCGAGTATTTGGTTTTCTTTCTTGGAACGCTTTTTGTTATACCTTTATTCAAACTTTGGCTCTCTATTTTCACCAATACCAAGTGAGGAGACTGGATTCCTGGTCATTTGCGCCCTGGACCAATAATGCACCATGCCTACTTTAATGCCATACATAGATAGGGGAACGCCTCTGGACCCGTCGGCTCGCCCAAGGGCAGACAATTCCAGCGGGGTGTCGCAGACGCGAGGGCAGCCAACCTGTCGTCGTAGTGAACAGACAAAAGAAAGTATTGAAATATATAATGCCGCTGGAAGCAGGCTAGATATGCGTAGGCACCAGTACTACGCAGGCGCATGCAAGTGCCAAGTACCGAACGTAGATGCTAGACAATACAACTTCCCCCGTGTCCACATGATCCAAACAAAGACCTGGGTGGGAAACCCCAGGAGACGCATTACATCGTTAACCCTCCTCCCCCGCCGATTGCTTTCCGCAGATGGCTTTCCAGTCGTTATCCAGTTCACATCATGACCCCAAGCGCCACACACAAAAAAAAGAGAGAAAAGAAAAAAAGAAAGAAAAAAAGAGAGATAAGAAGATAAGAGAGAGAGAGAGAGAGAGAAAAAGATGAGGGTGAAACAGTGTGGGCAAGTGAAGAAACCCAAGCAAGAGGAAGCCCGTCACGGACAAAGAAGAATAAGAGAAACAAAGGAAGCAGTAAGAAGCAAAAGAGGTTGAATGCCCTCTGATGAAGAGGGGCCCTGGATTCGACTTTTGTTTTCGCGTGACCATTTGTCCCCCACTCAAGCCTTATTTTTTTTTCTTTCTTTTTGCTCTCGTCTCTAGTGATTTTTGTAGGCCCCCATCTTCTCAATCGAGCTCATGAGTCCGCTGCGGGGAACCCCTGCCTGGGGCACGCTCTTCTTGCGCTCGTGGTGCGACAACGGGCGGCCGATGTGGCTCTTGGGTGCCATGGAGCCCGGCGCCCTCAGGCCCGAGAGGCGGGCGATGCTGCGCGGGCCCTCGGTCGACGGCGCCTGCAGCCTGGAGATGCCCCGGCCGGGGGTCGTGGTGCTCAGCCTCGGCGGCGACATACGCGACGGCGTTGGTGGACTTGTCAGCGAGGCCGTGGCGGCGGCCGAGGCCGGGCGGGCCGGGCGGTTGGGCCCAGGCGTGGTGGCCGTCTTGATGCTGCCACTGCTGTTTCTGTTGGGGTTGGGGCTGGTGACAGATGGGGATCTGCTGCCGCCGTTGCTGTGTCCCATGCCACCGCCATTGCTGTTGCTGTTGCCATTGCCATTGCCGTTGTTGCTGGCGCCGACAAAGCTCTGCTGCATGCTCATCATCTCCTCGGCCAGCTGCACCAGCTCGCCCTTCTCGACGCGCTCCTGCTCGAGCAGCCTGCGCATCTCGTGGTTGTCCTCCTGCACCGTCCGGATCACCGCCTCGAGCTTCTCAACCTCGGCATGCAGCTCAGAGATCTGCGCAGAGTCCTTGGCCGCCTTGGCCTTGCGCTCCTCTTCAAGCGCCGCCGCCGCGGGGTCGACGCGGGTCATGGTCGCGTGGCGGCCCGCCCGCATGTCCTCGTTCTCCTTGGCGAGATCCTCGACCTTCTCCTCGAGCTCGTGCACCTTCTTCTCCCACCGGCGCTCATAGGACCGCTTGAGGGCAGTGATCTTGTCCGTGTGCTTGGTCTTGTACAGCGCGTGCAGCTCGCGGGCCACCTTCTCCACCGCCATCTCCACGTCGCGCGGCGTGAGGGCCTTGCCGCCGGGACCCGCCTGGTCGCCGTTCTGGCTGCCGGGCGACGAGGATCTCTTGTCGCCCCCGTGCATCACCGCCTCGGCCGCCTTGCCTGCCCTCATGGCCGCAAGCTTGCTCTCGGCCTCCTGCGCCATGTTCTCGGCCATTTCGCGGCGCATGTTGGACTCCTCCAGCTTGGCCTCGAGCTCGTCGCGCTCGCGCTGGCCCACCACGATCTCTTCCTTGACCTTGCGCAGCACCGCCTCCATCTCGCGGGCTCGGCGCTCCCAGTCGTCTCGCTCCGACTGCGCCTCCTCGCGTGCCGTCGTCTCCTCGCGCAGCTGCTCCATGCACGCGCCCACCCGCTTTTCGGCATCGCCTACGGCCGTCTTGAGCGAGTGCGCCTCGGCCTCCTTGCCGCTGAGAGAGGCCTTGAGGCTGCTAATCTCGGACAGAAAGTTGGACTTGAGGCTCTCGAGCTCGCGCGGCGTGATGGTCGGGATGCTTCGCGGCGTCGGCATCGGCGGGATGTCAAAGTCGAGCAGGTTCATCATGCTCTTGCGCTGAGGCGTTGCCGCCACTCCCCCGCCATGGTTTTGTGCCGCCCTCGTGGGCGAGACGTGGCCGCGGGACTGCTGCTGCGCATGCGAAAACCGCAGTTGTTCTGTAAACTCCAGCAGTAGGTTGGTCGTGTTGTTTCCAGAATCCGAATAAAGGCCAGAACCCGACCGCGGCGTCTGCTGCGGCGGCGGCATCGACTGCCGGTTGGCCCGGGGAGTCGGCACGGCCGAAAAGTTGCTGTACGTGCTCATCATGGTATCGTCTGCACCCAGCGACTCCCTCCCGCCCATGCGGCGGCCTCTGGGTCCGTTGATGCCCAACCCAGACGACCCGTCACCCAGGCCGAGCGTGATGTCATCGTCCCCCTCCTCTTCCGAGCCCGCCAGCCCGCTCACCTCATCTTCCAGGATCGCCATGGCCTTTTGAAGACCCTCGTTTCTGCGCACAACCTCGTCGTCCAGGCCCAACTCGTGCACGTCCTGCGTCTGCGCATCCGGCTGTAGGTTCACCGGCGGCCTCGCGCGCGGCGATGTTATCGCCGCGCCAGGCGAGTTCACGCGTACGGGGAACCGCCTCGTGCTGTCCGGCCACGACGACTTACGCGGGCTGCGGATGAGGTTCGGCGGCGGCATCTTCTGGGCGTCCGAGACGGGCGCGACGGTGCTGCTCTCCTCGACGACGGGCGCCGGGCGGTCCTGGAGGATCTTGAGCGGCGAAAGCTCGCCGCCCGAGATGATGCGCGAGACGGGTCGGGACGGCCGGGATCCTCCTGTGCGGCCCCTAGAAGGCGATATGTTCTCCTGCTGCTCGTGACCTCTGGACGCGGCCGCGTCGACGACGCCGTCCCTAGCCTCTGGCTCTGGAGTGCCCTTCATGACCTGTGTTATCGAAGCCGTGACCTCGTGCAGCTCGTGCGAGTGCCGGGCGGCGGCCGGGGGAGTCGAGGCATTGAGGGCCGCGACATGGGAGGGGGCGAGAGGCAAAGACGCGCTCGCCGCCACGTCGTCCATCATCGAAGCCATTACTATCGGGGGTATCAAATAGAGAGTCGTCAATCAATTAAGCTGGATGCAAACGCAAAACAAGGAAAACGCAGCCTCCATGGAAGCCAGCCAGTGTGTGCTCTGCCGTGGCCGGTGGTGGTGGTGATGGTGGTCTTGGTAGTGGTGGTCTCTTGTCCAAGAGTGCTGAAGAGGTCCCTTGACCAAATAACAAACGTAAGGTGTGGATCTGAGACGTTGACGGCCGGGCGGTGCGAGGGGGCCGGCAGATTGAACGGTGGCCTGTGGTTGGCGCAATCCCAGGCAGGGGGTAGTTGGCGCAGCAACTCTTGCACGTGATGCACACGCGCATACTGGGGGAGGGAGGCAGGATGCAGCACCGGGGAGGCAGGGAGTTGGTGAAACGCACCCAGCCCAATGGCGCGCAGCCCAGCCCCGCCAGCCATCCGCGAATCACGCGCTTCTGCAACGCTATGATTGCAGGACGGCTGTCGAACCCACCCCAAAAGCCGGTCCGCTCCCCCCCCCCTCCCAGCACCTGCAGGCGAGTTTGATCCCTTCACGAACCTGACAAGCAAGCGCGCGCCTTATCCGCAGCCAGCGAAGCACTCAAGACGCAAGACGACCGACGTCACAGGCAATCCAACATAGCAAGCAGCCCGGTCAAGGCAAACGAGAACAAAGACGCGCTTGGCTAGGTAAAGCTCTAAATTTTCTTTGTATCTGGAGTAGTCAACTATGTTGATTTTTGTACCCATCGTAGCGTCGTTACCTAGACAGACATAACCAAGGACAAACGACAGACGGAAACAGATAAGCCAAGTCCCAAAACCCCGTCTCGTCTGTGGCTTTTAGGAAGCAGAAAAGGAGATTCGTCATCGAGGTCATCAAGGTAACAAAAGAGAAGATCAGTGCCCGCAAGCACGCCATGTGATGTGACATCGTACCGGGTCGCTGGCGACGTCTAAGCCCGCCATCCCCCCTCATCCCAAAGCCAAACGCAACAAACGACAAAAATGTTGAGCATAACTGGGTCGTGGGCCACCTCAGGTCATAACAGGCGGTCCTGGCTTCTTTTTTCATCAGCATCCCCGCGCATCGCTCGCCATATATGCCCACGTCTCCTCGTGGGCACCCAGGGCTGGAGCAGCACAGAGCTGAATGAAGCGGAAACATCAAATCTGACAGAAAAAGGAATGAGACAGAGGAAAAAAACGAAGAGAATAAAAATGGAACGTGGAAGGAAAAGAAAAAGAAAAAAAAAGATACGAGAGAATTTGTCCCAAGGAAGAAAGGAAGAGGATTAACGGGTAGGCCGGTCTTGTTTAGAAATTAGAATCCACCAGATGCAAATCTTTTCGCTCGTTCACATCATGTACATGTTCAGGATCCGACGGCCGGAATCGAGATCAGAAGCCATGTCATAACACTCGTAAAACAAAACGGTGTTCGCCCAGCGGCGATGGGTGTTGTTGTTGTCGCACAAACAAGTAGGAGCGCGCAGCTGGTTTTGGGCGGAGGAACGTCTCGTCGTCAATTGCGGTCGTGTTGGTTGCATGGCGACTCGTGGAGAGGATGGGTAGAACTTGTGATCATTACTCGATTGTTGTCGTTATCGTTTGCTCACGCTGCCGCTTCCGAGGTGCTGCGGGCACCATCCATGACCGGATGTACTAAAGGATAAACCAGCAGGGGGGGCCGGGCGACTGATCCGGCTTCAGGCATCCAGCCCCCGCCAAAAGAATAAAGGGAATAAAACAAAAAAAATGTTCGAGGCCACTACCTGCGTCGCGTCGGAGCCGCGATCGCCGTGGCAGGCCTGTTCATGGTCTCGTAGACTGGGGATGGCATCGAGCCGTCCATCAGGGTTTTCCGGCGCTTGAGCTCCATGCCACCCAGACCCTGGCCGCCGCTCGATGGGCGCTCGTCATCGTCGTCCCGTCCTCGCTTCATACCGCCCGAGCTTCCGTTGAGCACTGGTGCTCCGTATCCGTTCTGCATGTCACCAGCGGGGGCATACACGTCTCCAGCAGAGGCGCCGTTGGTGGTGGTGCTCCTGTCGTTGCTCATGACGTTGTACAGGTTGCTCGACTGCTGTTGAGTGCGCGGGGACGTGTAGCCCTGGGCCCCGTAGTAAGACTGGGGAGCAGCAGCGCTGCGTGGAGTCGAGCGACCAGACGTCGCGTGGTGCGCGCCCGAACCCGCCATCTCCGGCGACATGTGGGAATGCTCGCTGGGCAGCGAGGACACAGGAGGCGCGCTGTAGTTGTAGGCCTGATTGCGGCTCGTATCGTAGCTACCGCTGTCATGCGTGTACTCCGCGTCATGCTCGTGATCTGCCTCCTCCTCCGCGCCACTGTGCGACACCTGTTCGCCGCTCTGGCTGGGGTGCATAAGCCCGTTGGTGGGCTTCTGCTGCTCTTGCGAGTGCTCGGTAGCCGGGGCACCAGCAGGTCGGTTTGATGGAGGGCCCATCTCGGACTTAACATATCCGGGGGGTCCATAGAGCGAGCGGTCCTGCGGACTGCTGTTGGACGGCTGGTACGGTGACTGTTGGGTGGAGGGCGCGCTGTACAGCTGCCTCGAGCTGTCATAGGACTGCGATGCAGGAGGGTAGGGCTGCATGCTCTGCAGCGTCGCGCTGGGCGGGGTTGTTGCAGGTGTGTGAGGCATCGAGCGCGAGTTGCTGAGGTTGGTGTCGATGGACATGGGGTTCTGCTGCTGCCCGTTCATGCCCTGCGGAGGCCATTGGAAGCCCTCCGAGTTGCCCATGCTTCCCATCACGCTTGAGGCGCTAGCGGGTGGTGTGGGGAACGTGTGCGCACGGTCGAGCGGCGGCCGGCCCATGTTGGAGGGCAGAGACGGCTGTGGCGCGGGGTGGTTGCTCATGCTATGATGGTGTAGTGACGGGAGCCCTGGCGGGGCCGGACCAGGGCCATTGCGCATCTGGCTCTGCTCGGCCTTTCGCCTCTCGGCGGCGGCCATAACCTGGTTTGTCCTGTTCTGGTTCGTAGGGTGGTACAGGAGTGCGGAGATGTTGTGAACGAACAGAGGGTAGAGCAGTTCGGTTATCTTCTCCTTGTTGGCGAAATCCAACGCGCGCTCGAATGGAATCCTATGATGGACAGTTAGCAAATTGACAGCCATAGAGGGCACGAGCAGCAGCTTAAGGCATGGATACCAAGACGAAAACAAATCGGGGGAGAGCACTCACCAAACGCCCTTCAAATGCATTGGCCCGATCTTGACGACGTGTCGGACCTTTTCGCTCTTCAGAATTCCGTCTCTCCTGCCACGCGTCATGCCTGCAACATTAAGCAGTTTTGTGCCGTTGATCATGTGATTATCTGAGAAGCAAAAGGGTTAGAATGGCGCATATCAGGATATTGGGCCCGGAAATTCGGGCTTACCTTCTCTCCGAGCGACGCAGATTCCCCGAGCCTCGACCTGGAAGCAGAGGCTTCCCTCGTCCTCCCACAACGTGGCAGTCACACGCGGCTTCATGCCGGGCGGTGCGACTTGGCCAGTTGTGTCGAAGCCCTGGTACTGGTTCTGCATGGAACCCGGCCCCGGCGTGGCGGCATGAGCGCCGGGCAGCGGCAGAACGCCGCCGCCGGCACCCATCTGGCCGGGCACGCCCGGCGGGCCTGCGGGAGACGGCATGCCATTAGAGTAGTATTGTGAATATTGTTGAGGCGGTGCCGGGTACTGGCCAGGGCCCGGTTGCAAGATGGAGGGTTGGGGGTTGTAAGAGGTCACGGTCTGGGTGGATGGTGCCGGACCGGCGGACATGTGCGGCTGAGAGTAATACATGTCTGCGGGCGCCTGGTTCATGGCCGGATACTGCTCGTACCCCGTAACTGGCTGGGCCGAGTGGCCAGAGATAGCCGCGCTGACGGGAAGCGACGAAGGGGGCGGGGTCTTGGGCCCGTTGGAGGAAGCGACAGAGGTGTAGGACGACTGCGAGTCTGCGTTAGAGCTTGCCGAAGACCCTATCGAGCTGACCCGGGGCGAGGCGGTCCCTGACGAGTATGCCTGCTGGGGCGGGGGCAGAGGGAACGAAGGTAGCCTCTGGTCGCTCCCATACAACGACGGCCTCTGGTGGTGCGCGCTGTAGTACGGTACGTCGGAAGGGCCCCGGGTTGGCACTTGCGAGATCGACGGCAGATCCAGCTTTTCGGTGATGCCTGGGACTGTCTAGAACAGTGTGGGAGGCAGCGACTTGTCGCTGTGGCGCGCAAACACGTAGGATTGCGCAGGTATCGTCAGGGAATCGAGCCGAGGCGTGTTCGAGGCAATTGGCTCCTGGCGGCGCCCCGGGTTATGACAAGATGCCTCGGGGCTGAGAGGTGCGAGCTGGGGTGTTGGTGCAGATGGGTGCTGGTGCTGGGCTGGGTGCCAATGACAAAAAGTCGGTGTTTTCGAGGCGTACGGTCGTGCAAGCTCGTCAAGGGGTCGTGGTCGGCATCAACTAACGAAAAAGAGAAATCAAATGCTCATATCAAATGCAGGCCGGCGTCGGATGCTTCCTCGTCGGCATGCAAACGGCAATGGCGGTGGCAGCGATGGGGCCAGCAATGGGATGCGAGACGGCAGGCTGGTGCTCCTCTAGCGACAGAGGTTTGGCCCAAGGGATGTTGCTGGATGGCTGCGGGTGCGGGTGCAAGATTGCGTCCTGGTGCAGCTGTGGAGGGGATGTGCGTCGACCCAGGTGGTCGGCGACAGGAGCTATTGATATCGACGGCCCCGCCCGTTTGGGTTGCGCGCGCTTCCTTGTGTAGTGTGCTTTTCGCTGGCGACGCTCAAGCACGCAGGGCACGACTCAACAGACAGGCCAAGCTAGTGGTGCCTTCGGTAGCCAGTGTTCGTCGACGGCTGTTCATGTGAATCACCGGTTAGCTCTGGAGGAGCAGAGGATCTCGCAGTCATTCCACATGCAGCCTGCAGCGCTGGGCGATATTATGCTTCTGGCGGGGGGAAGCCAAACAGCACGAGGAGAGAGAAAAAAATGCAGCAGGCCTGGTGTCCCAAAGGCAAAAAGCTATTACCACATACCTGCAGACGCCTCTGTAAGCCTCCCCTTGACCTCGTGAAGGAAGTGAGGAAGTATTGGTGCCGGGAGAGAAGAGGAGAGGCGAAGAAGGTCGAGAAGGAGGATGCAGGCAGGAAGGGCTTACCTTTTTGGTTGGTGAGAAGGAGGAGGCAGGTAAATCAGAGAAAATAGAGGTCCCCCCTCTGGCCTGCCGTGCAGTACCGCAAAGGTCTTAGATTAGAAAAGAGAGAGGTAAGGACGACAGGGTTCCCAGCAGGGTATGGCGGGGAGGTACCCTGGTCCGGCGCTACCCCCCTGCTCACAGGTAGGCGGGTGGTAGCGACCTCCACCTCCGACCACGTAGGCTGTGCGGAGGGGATCCTGGCAAGGTACCGCACGGATACAACGGGCGCCAGGTGTACTGTACCTCCGCACCGTGCGAGGTGGCCGTGCTGGCGGGCACTAGGCGCTCGACTGGGAAAGGGGAAAAATTAAAAATTGAAGAAAAAAAAGGCCAGTCAAAGAGAGGAAGAGAAAAAAAAAAGAAGGAAAAAAAGAGAGAAAAAAAAGAAAAAAGGATTTCGACCACCGACCGACCACCGGCCGGGAATGGATGCTGGCCAGACCTGGAGGCCCAGCAAAAGAGGAGCGAGAGCGATGTCTGCCGCAGACCTCGAGATCTCGCCGGGGTTTGCTTTTCTAACTCGCCTAGCTCTCTCTCCCTCTCCCTGTCTCTCTGTCCATGCCCTGCTGCCTTGCTGCCCAGATGCTTCCATCCTCCCATGCTTCATCGCCTCGGACCATACCGATCCAAGGCCGCCTACTCCCTTCCAGACTTTCCCGTGCCGCAAGCGGTAAGGGCGCCCCAGGCAGGCTGGGTGGCCCAGGTTTCCTCCAGCCATCCGTCTAGTCACATTTGGATTTACAGCAGGCTTGCAAGGCCCCTCCCCCTTGCGGGACTCGGATTTCGTGGTGCTGTCGGGGGTGCGCGGCGGCGGCGACAGCGGGAGGTGGTTGGGGTTACTGCGAGCAAAAAAAAAAAAGCATGGGTCGGTTGAGCGCTGCTAGCCTGTGGGTGGTGTTGGTGAGGGTGAGGGAGTGCGAGGGAGCGGGTGTGTGCTACTCCGCTGCGCCGACCCTGCCCTGGGCGGCGGAGCCCGTACGTGCAATTGATACAGTGCACTGGAACGGCCAAGCACCCAAGCAGAACCGAGCCGCCTGCTCGTTGGGCGTGTCGACAGGGATTTCTCCCAGAGGTGATTTGGACGGCGGCGGATGACCAAAGTGGTACCAGGGAGGGGACGTTTAGCTGGACAAGGGGGTGGCAGGGGAGGGGTGTTTCCCTGAGTGGGAAAGATTGGCCCATGAGAGGAGAAGAAACGAAAAAGCTTGGACCAGGGGGGAGGGGTGCGTTGGGACCAGAGAAATCAGGCCGCCGGCCCAGGGCCATGTCAGCAACCACGATTCCTGTTGCGGTAAGACCATCGTCCTTATTTTTTTCTGGTCTTTTTTTTTCTCTTTTCTTTTGCTTTTCCCTTACGCTCTTCTCTGTCTGGCTTCCCCCTGGCGCGGACCACAAACTCTCCCAGTCCAGAAGAGTCCGCTGAACGTCGTAAACCCGATGGCGGGGGAACTGTACTAGTGAGGGCACCGATTTTTTTTTGTTTGGTTTTTTTGTTCTGGGGCGTGTGTGGATATTCGTGGTGGCGGCGGCACTTCCTCGTCAAAAGCGCCCACAAACGGCCAGTGAGCCTGCTCGCCCCGTGAGACCCCCTCGGTCGCCTAAGCCTAGGTTTTGCCAGTCCGTTTACGTGGGTTTACCCTGGCGCCCCGAAGCAGGGGATTTTTTTCTTTGAGATTTTTCTTTTCTTCTACAACGTAGATAGGTAGCTATGCCGACATTAGAGAGGCTGCCGCCGTGCGTGACCTTGGCTCTCAGTTGCACCAGCCCGCTGATCCCGCGGCCCAAGGCGTGCGTGTAGGCAGGCGGGTAGGAGCGGATGGTACAGGACAGGGCTTGCTCGACCTTGATCGCAGCACAGCACCGCCGGCACCGGGCCCTAGGGGCTTCCCACAGTGTAGCTAGCACGTGCCGGGGGGTTGGATTTGCCGCGCATTGCGATTGGTGGGTCAAGACGGAGCATGGTTGGTGCCCTCTTATCTCAAGGGCGGGCTTTGGCTCCACCAAGAAGCCGAGATCCTTGCTGGAGACTGGGTTTGCGTGGTTGCATAATACCAGACTCGGGTAGAGAGCATTCCCCAAGTCGGCCGTCGCGTGGGCGCTTTGTGGCAGCACCAGCCGTCATTAGGAGCGGCGCTTTTTTTTGTGGTGTGTGTGTGTTTTTTTCCTGCTGGCTCTGCTATGGGCCGCCGTTTGACTCGGGCGGCTATCAACTGACTAACCAGGCCGCATAGGTGCTCGCCCCCAGCTCAGATAGTAAGTAGACCCGGACGCTGGGGCTCGTTGCGGAATGCGCGTCGCACAGGTCACAACCGTCTCGATATTGGCAGATGAGCGTTCAGACCCCAAAACGCCGCCCCTCGGTACCAAGGAGCTTCCACTCCGCCAGTAGTGCCGCCACGCACCGGCCACGCCATGAAATCGATACGAACTCGTGCTCCGTCTGATATGCGCGCCTCATCCTACTGCTCCTTCCCATCTTCTCCCTCAGCGGTCTCCTCTCCCTTTACCGGACTGGCCTGGGCTGTGCAGGCTTGTGCAACACACACATCCACATCCCAGCACGGGGTTGTACGAAGCAGGTGGCGCCGTCGCGCGGCGAGTAAAGAGGGGGTTGAAATAAAGGCAGGGGACGGGCGGTGCTGGTGGTGTGCAAGGCCACGCGCCGAGGATGGTTGGGAATGGGAGGGGGGTGACGGACCACCTTGTAGTCCGTTCCGGATCGTCGCCACTGACCCAGGCCAGGCAGGGTCAAGGGCCGGCGGCCAGCAAAAGCGAACGGCTGGGAGAGGGGAATCGGTGGCAGGGCCACCCACCCAGTGTGGAGCAGCTTGACATTTCGGACGGATCGAAAATCCAAGAGCCCGCTTGCCGCCCGCCGCATAATGTAGATGGCGGAGATCGGGGTAAATTTTACCAGGCCCGGCCAGCGCGTCGACGCACGCACGCGCTCACGCCACAGACGGTTGGGGAACATGGTGCTTTTGGGCCTGCAGCGCAGTGGCCAGCTTGGCTGTAAATCCAGCATCGGCTATCGTCTTCAGGCCTGACCAATGCGTTGACAGGCGACCCAGGAGCCTCCGTCTTCTTTCCGTGTTTTTTTCTGGAACCTTTGCGACAAGAGCGAGCGTCCGTGTCTTGATGTGCTCTTTGCCCATGTCTCTGCCCCCCTATTAATTTGTCTCGCTACCAACTATCTTTGCGGCCTTCTACAGCTGCGCGCTGTTGGAGGCTGTCTCTTCTGTGCCGACGCCAGCTGCCGGGCCTGGCTCACTATGTAACCGCAGCGATGGCAAAGGCCAAAACCACACTGTGCTTCCATCCAATATCGACTTATCTTCTATGCCTTAGTCCACTGTCTCCTGCGATGCTGCTGTCCTGACGGCCACTCGATGCAGCTGCAAGACACTCGGCTCGATTATGAATGCATCTGCTTTATCCCTAGCTGCCATTTATTCGAATATAGAATACTTTGGGTGTCTAAACCGCTTTGTGCGCTGCCCAGGGTGTGGAAACCAGCCGATTGTCGTGGTTGGCCGCAAATTTAGGCGCCGCAGAGTATTGGAAGCTCCACGTGGCAGACGAACGAATGGACAGAGCCACAATCAATAGCAGCCAGGATGTCCTGGTATGGCCACCACACGCAACACCAAGATGCGCCATGCTGCCGCTGACCGCTCGCCGCTTGCTGCCGAGCCATATCAGGGCCCGGTATAGTTAAAGCACCCAACGGAGTGCATAATATGGAACAGTGGCATATTCGATCGGGACGCAGGGGACCTGGGGACATAGCCAGCAAGTATCGCGGCACCCTGTGCAGTTGGGCCTGATCCTGCGCCAGATCACTGTGGAAACCTACAGGGCCTTTTCTCCCCTCCCTGCTTCTCTACTGGACTCGTCATAAACACAACGCATGCTGCCTCGCAGCAGGATCCAGACGCCCACACCATCTTTGCCTGAACGATGCAGCCCCAAGGTCACACAAAGCAACGCACTTCAATGCCCGCCTCGTATTATCTAAGCCTTCTAGACCGGTCATGACCCATCGGAAGGTGGGCAGAGCAGGCCCCGGGGAGCATGGTTCGTACACGAACATGCCCGGAGACATGCAGCCCAAACCCCACCGATGGCGATGCTTGAGCAAACTGGACCTCGCCACAGACGCATGGCTACTCGTCGTTGCTTTCCCGCACCTCCATGAATGCCACTGGATACGTGCACCTCTGCCACAGACCGTTTTACCACGTCACATGCGTTGCGTGCCGCCTGTGGCTGCTGCTCGTTCCCCCAGGCCTAACCTGCCGTGTCGGTTTTTTTTCTCTCTTTTTTTCTCTCTCTTAATATCTCTAGCTTTACGCATCCCAGGTCTAGGAATGTCAAAATGGGTACACAACCGCCTGCCATGCCATTGATCGTGTCCGCTCCGTTTCCGAGGCCCATCGCACATGCACGTGCCTACCTATACCTGCCCAAGCTACCACCCCAAGGCCCTGGATTGAGATGCACTACTCCGCTCCCGGGACGACCGAGAGCGGGCGCCGGAGGGGCATGCATGAAGCAGCAGCATCCGCCGCCGCTCGTCGGAGCCATCATTCGTTTCTCGCTGCTTTTCTTTTGCCTCCATCTGTCTCTCGCCCTTTCTCGCGCAGCACAGCAGATGGCCAAGCGGGACGGCAGCCAATGCATGCGCTCACGCCGCTCGGGCAGGGTCTGCGTTGTAGCTGCAGTAGGGCCGCATGCAAGACCCATGGCCTCCACGTATGTACAGGCCACCACGAAACAAAACAAAACACTGCAAAGAGCCCGCCAAAAATCAATGCAGGTGTGGGTGGGGAAAGGTGGGAAGGGGGAGTCGTGGTTCGCGGTACGTGGACAAGCTGGTAGCTGGAGCGGGCGAGGCCAAGCACCGATTTCCATGCCCGCCTCCCCCACAGGCTGCCGCCAGACATGACCCCTCTTTTTGCCGACGAGGACGAGGCCAGAGGTGCAGGCCCGGCCCCACGACCTACTGCGTTGTCAGCCATGTTGAGCGCCGGCTAGTGCGTCTGAGGACTGCATACGCCGTACAAATTTCGGTGGAAACGGGTACGTGCTCAGATCGCTAGCCGAAAGAATTGAGTGGTTTGTTGTTTTGCATTTGGGACACTGAACCTTCGACATAGTCGACCACCATCTCCCGAGGCTTCGGTAGCAAGCGCAAGGAGGTTGCTGCGTGGCGTGTGCGTTCGTGCCCTCTCTCACAAGCCAAAAAGAAGAGCAGACGAAGACTGGTGGGCTTTTTTTTTTCTTCCTTCCCAGCTGGCCAACCTACGATTTTTCGGCGTATCAAAGCTCCCTGCTCCACGGGCGCACTGTGCCTGTAGCCACCATCCACACTCCAATCTCACATGAACGGGCCACCATGCCAGCGGCCGACTGTCAAAAGAAGAAAAAGAAGAAACAAAGCCGCTCACCTAGTCGGCAGAGGCGTAGGCTGCAGCCAACTTCAAAACGCATGCAAAGCGCGCGGCCGGCATAAGACAGCGCCGTGCGGGACATGATAGAACACCCGCCTTGCTGCCCGTATCACTGCATTCCAGACATCGTATTGCTGCTACTATGCGCACTCGAAAAAGGCTTCCGCGCCGCACACGTGTGGGCTGCGTGTCGGGGTCCAACCCCTTGCGAGGCGGCCCACTGAATAAGAACGAGCTATAATGCGGTGGTCTCGGATGTGCGCGTTGCGGTAGCATGCTGCCTGAGCATATGCTCGGGAGCGGGCAAGTCGTATATACCTGGCTGGCCCTGGGCGCGCGTTGGGAATCTGCATCTGCCCAACACGCAGCCTGCCTCCACCTCGCATCTATATCGTAGCCACCGGGCTGGTAACCATCCTGGCACCTCCCAAAGGGTCCGAGACATGCTGGCAGGCAATGCGCCACCTGTCTGTGCAGGGTTTGTAACAAATGAAGGCGCCGGTTACGACGACATCATAGACAATATCAAACACAGACATCCTTATCAACAAACTGGCCCGTCTGAAGAGTCCCGACTTTGCACCGACATGGAGATGAAAAAAAAGCACAGACGGCCATGCCAGGCCGTCCACCCCCCCCCCCCCCCCCCCCCNCCCTCCATCCGTTTCACTCAAACGAAAAAACCGAGAGTCCCAAAGATCAGACGCACTGCCGTTCCTGCAGTTCGATGGCGCTTTGGGTCCAAGACTCGTCATCTTCAATCCCCGATGGCCGTCGTCTGGACTTTTCGGACCCGAGGCCTTATCTTCCTCTTTTTTTCTCAATTCTATTTTCTCTTCTTGCGTTTCCCTTCACGCTTCTTTGTCCCGGTCTTCCCACTTGTTTTCCGGCTGCGTATTCCCTGGGCTTGCAGCTGGCCCTGGCCCGGTCCGGGGTCCACATGTGGCAATAGACGTGCCCTCGGCAATTGCCGCCACCCAGGTTCCAATGGCCGAGGAAGTTGGCTAAAAGCGACGACCGCATGCTAACTAGTCTAGAAGTGTTAGACTAGGTCCGAGGGACAATGGAAGAGCGAAGGAGCGAAATGGCACGCTAGACCTATGCGAGGACGACTTTGCCCGTCGCTTCCCACCCTCCATTCTCACGGCCGAGTGTTTCGAACCAGGCCTACGGCCCGTTTGGAACCTCCATCTTTGTCAGCGACGCGTTTTCGCAAAAAGGCTCCTGAGAGGCACAGACGACAGCAACTGCCGAGGGGGCTATGATAAGAGGCCAAGGAGAGCAGCATCCAAAGAGATCCCCCAAGACCAGGGCAAAGTGATATCGGGCGCTGGTCAGGCGAGCAGGAAGCGGGGTTTGTCACTTGTCTGCGGCACAGCCGCAGACAGCATGCGCCAGCGCAACGGCCGGGTTCTCCAGCCTAGGCCCAGGTGGCCCGCCCGCCCGCCCATCCCTCCTCTCCTATCGACTCCAGCCTGCACCTCTCTGCTGTGCAGGTGGGTGGGTGGGGGTGGGGATGCCGGCGCACCACTGGCGGCGGCGGGCTCCGAGATGCACGATGCCGGGACACCTTAACCAGCTCACCCACCCACCCACTCACACTTTGCACCACACACACACACACGCACACACACATCTCGCCCACGCTTCCTGGCAAAGTGCATGCGGTATGCTGCAGCTTGGGGCGAATGCGGAGAAAAAACGACGCCAATTATAAACAAACATTCTGTTGACGCGCCTTTGCTGTAATGCAAGGCTGGCTTTTCTTTTCCGTCTCATTCGTTTTGGGCTTGAATTTCTTTCTTGTTTCTACTTTTTTCACTTCCAGGGACTGGCAAAAGCAGAGAGTGACGTACGAAGCCCGCCGCTGCCCATCCACACCGGCCCCATCTGGGGCCTAATTACGTTCGGAAGGAGCGGTCAAGCCAGAAAGAAGAAAGGAAAAGGGAGGGAAATTTTTTTTTTTAAAAAAGGACCCTGTCGGACAGGCAAACAACCCCTAGCCTCGTCGTATCCCGGCTCACCGGTCGATGTTCTGGCGGTGACGATTGACCGCTGGACACGAAAAGACTCAAGCGTGCGGGTCCTTGTGGAAACCCTCAATCTGACTTTGGGAAACAACCGAAAAAAAAAAGTGACGAGACACAAGGGAGTTGCCAATCCGTGCCCTCAACCATGCACCACAACCATCTTCCTGTCCCACATCATCTTGGATGAGAGGGTGGCGGCGACCACCGGGTTTCAGATTGGCTCCAAGGGAGCGGAGCGCTCGCGAATAGGATGTGACAACGTGGTTGTGGGAAAGCCGCCGCTAGCGCACATCTCCCCGTAGGCTGAAAGAAGGGGGGGTGGGCAAGTCTTGGGTCGGCTGGTGTTAGTGGCAGTTGCTATCTGGCATGCGGCAAGGCTACAAAGAAAAAAAAAGAAATGAGCAAGAGAAAACCAGAATTCCTCAGTCGCCTTGCCCAAGTGTTTCATGAAGCCTTTTCCCAGCCACTTGTGCCGCAAGGGGTGGGGGGGTGTCCGTCAACTGAACCCAGCCCTGAACACGCCCACTTCCCCCAATGGGTTTTCCTAGATGGCGCCGTTTAGAGCTGACTTCTGTCTCACCTAGCCGATCTCATAAAAAGGGGTGCATCTTTACCCGTGGAGGAACATCTCGTCAGGAAATAAAAGAGATAAATAAGGAAGGTAGAAAAGAAGAGCCAAGATTAGCGGGGCCTGCTGTTGGTTCAAGCGGCCCGTCTGGTGATGAGTCGCTTATAACAATGATTGACATACGATATTGGGCCAGGGACTTCGCGCGAAACGTCACAGTGTGTGTCTACATTTCTTGTGCCCTGGCATCCCTGCCCTCCCCGCCGCCGCCACCCCTGTGTGCGCGATTTCCATGACGCCTGCGCACCTTGGGCCAGTGCGAGCCGGGTTCTTTTTTTTTCCTTCCTTCCTTCTTCTGTTTCCCCCTAGCACTTACTTCTTCTCAGCTTAATGGCGTCTCCTTATTGCCTCGGTCGTTTCCAGATCACTGGGCTAGGCTCCAAGGAAGAGGACGAGATTCGGGGCTTGGCTGGGCCTCGGTGGGCTCGATCAACACCAGCCAACCCGGCGCGGAGACTGAGTGGCCAGCGACATTGCACGTCCGAAATTGCCTTGCTTATTCCATCCCCGGCCTACCTGGTGGCCTTGTATCATGGCGTGGCGCAGCGCAGCCAGTGGCGGACGGCGCTCGTCATCGATGGCCCTCGTGATATGTCGGACGGGCCCAAGGTGCCACATCCCATCCACGGCTGAGGGGAAGGTACATGGGGGGGAGCAGCAGTAGCAGGCCGCAAGCGGCTCCCCTTCCCCCCCGTCCCCGGCGACTGCATTCCCTCCTGCTGCAGGTGCGTGCTGCGTGCCGGCATGGCATGCTGCCTCCTGTCGCTTTGAGCCTCATCTTTCATGCACGACATCCATTGGCAGCGGCGCCAATCTCGCCCGCCCATCATGCACGCCGTGCATGCTGCCCTACATTGTCTATTTCAACGTACCCGGTCCTGTCTCCAGATCGGTCCCCCCATGCTTTGGTTTCATCCATCAGTTTGATGCCTCGGCCCGCACGCTTCTGACATGGTGGCAAACGCGCTCCCAGCCCCCAGGTTCTGGCAGCTGCTGAACAACGATCACATTTTTTTTTCAATAAAAAAAATCAATCTTTTAACAGCCCTTGGGGCTTGCTTGCTCGGCACAATTCGCGGCGCCGGCCTTTCACGCACGCACACACACACACACACACACACATACCCCTCTGCTCCGCCGCGCCGCTTCCATCTTCCGCATGAGACGCTATATACAGCCCCTTGTCCATAGCAATACCAAGCCTGTCTCCCCGCCCCTTGCGTGGTCCGGCGGGCTCGGTAACATCGAGAATGTCGTACAGGCGGCAACGGGTAATCAATCCCTTGTCAGAAATGATATGCAGCCTATCGCGTCGCCGCTGCCTGGGGATTTGCTGTTTCCACACGAGGGTTTTTCTGGCTCGGAACCAAGTGGAGAGTGGCGGCCGTGTAAACTTCGCTCACGGCGATCAAGCGAACCATGTCATGCCACCACAATTTTCTGATTCTAGTGGGATGAAGGTTTGCAGGGGGTGCGCTCCTCCGGGAAGGCACAGTTAGCGACACGCCTCCCCCTAGCCGTCATCGAGTCTTTTTTTTTCTCTCTCTTTTTGTTTGTGTCCCCCCATGTTTGAAAACCAAAGCATCGTGACTCTTCTCCTCAAGGGACCCGCCTCATCGCTCCCGAGGGGGCAGGGCAGGGAGCATGCCAGTCGAGCCGCGCAGGAGGCTGCGGTATCTCGCACGTGTGCCTTGCACTGGTGCGCCCGGTCGACGCCGCCGCCAGAAACCTTGGCTCTAAAAAAAAACACCCATGACTGCAAGCAGGTTCCAGGTCCCTGCAGCACCCATCCTGTCCAACAGGGTTCTAGGCGGCGGCGGCGCGGCATGCGCGCACTCATGCAGAGCGGCTATGCGCTGGTGCGCCGCCAGCCTGCCTTGCGCCGGGCCAATCAGCGTCCGATTCGCCCTTAGCTCGTCCGTCGAGGCGCATCCCCCATTACCGACGTTGTGTTCGCCCCAGGCCCTTATTCGACACAGCCATCTTCAACGAACCTCTGGGCCAGAGATTTAGAAACGCAAAAAAGGTAACTAGCCCGGCCAATCTGTCGGCTGAGACGACATTGCCACGCACTGCTTCCAAACAGCTACAGCAGGCAGGCCGCCGCTTGGAGCCGGTCAATCGATGAGGCATTTCTCCGCTTTCGCGGCCAGCAAGCGCGGCCAATTGCCGTCCAGGGCCAGGCATCGGCCCAGCCAAGCAGGCTTCTCTTGTCGGCCGCGGGTACACAGTATGCCCCATTTCCAAGGACCAAGCTTCCAGCCCCTCACTCGAACCCGCGCCGCTCGGTGGGTCTCGCGGGCGGGCAGCCCCCCACTGATAGGCTGGGCCGTGCGGACTCGCTGTAGTCTCCACACACACGCTCCTACCCACGACCCAGCCCCCCCAGCTTTCCCCTCGCTCCACTAGATAAGCCCACATTTGAGGCACAGGATGGGTGGGAAGGCTGGGTTAGCAAGCTGCGGGTGGGGATGCCCGATTTTCGAAAAAAGGAAAGTGAAAAGAGTAGCAAATAAAAATAAAAGCTGGAAGCCGAGAGTGGTGAGAAGAGAGAAGAAAAAAAGCAAAGAGAATGAATGGACCGTCGTCCAACCCATCCGAATGCCAAGACAGTCGCGTAGGTTCCGGTACAGTACCCGGCAATCTGCATGCTATTGCTTTGCAATCCACCGAGTGTCGAGGCAGGAAAACCAAAATCACCCGTCATGTATGAACTAACGCATCACCTCTTTTCCACGCTAAAAGCCCTGTTTCCATTGATTGACTAGGGTTTCAACTGTTGATATCAGGTGGCGGGCATTTGGTCCATTGACATTTGCCCGTTCCCGTCCAAGCTTCCCCCGTGCTTTCTTTTTTATCTTTTTCTTTTCTTGCCTCCCTCCCGCGGCTTGCCGGCGCCCATAGACACGTCCGAGCGTTCTGACAAGGACTTGATGGGACAGTTTTGACAGGCACCGCCAGCCCTCGTGCTGGCAGAACTGGGGACCTCGCTGCGTGGGCGCACAGGCCTGCGTCAATCTGGCGTCTGCGAGGAGAACCTCGGGCCGTTGAAGGCGGCACTCGCGCGCGCACTGTGCCCAACAGCCGGGGGGGCCGGCGAGCAAGGGGGTTGGTTCCCTCGCTTCTTTCACCAGCCAAAAAAAAGTCATTCGGCCGGCACCTTCGAATACGTCAATGGTGTCGCCCTTCTCAGTAAGCCGCGCTGCCAACTGTCTCAAAGGCCAATTGGCCTTGCCCGAGACGGGACTGGGACGAAGCCAGCTCCAGGTGCTCCAGCCAGGACCGGATTAGCAGGCAAGACGAAAGGTGCGAGGCGAACACCTAGCAGAGACAGAGAGGGAGGTCCATTCGGAGGCCATCGGAGCCGTCGGGGGTTCCATGGGTTCCATGACACCCCTGTCGCACGATCCGCACCAACCACCACGGCGTCCTTCTGGCCCAGAAGCCGAGCCCGCCCCCTCCCTCCCCCCTTCGACAGGCGCGAGGAGAGAGGGGAAAAAGCCGCGGCGCGGTTAGTCCAATCAGCGCAAACCACGTCTCAAACCCACAACCACAATCTATTTTGATCGGTAGGCTGCCCTTGCGCCAACACTTCGCTTTTTATTGCAATCATGTTCTTTTTCCACGCCCAGCCGAGCCAATGCGAAGGTCATGTTGGGTATCATCCCGGTGCTGTCATTTGAGCCCATTCTCGCCAAAGTGCACGAAAAGCAAAGAATACGAGCGGGCCGGGCGCTGAGATTCGCCAAAGAAGCCACATGAAGATGGGCCATTTCGTCTCTTGTTTTTTTTTTCTTTTATTTTTCCAAGCCCGCGCGACCCTGACTTGCGGGCGGGTCTCTCGTGACTTTCCACCTTGACTGCCTCCGCTGGGGGGGCAGGCGAGTGTGAGTGGGAATTCGTTATGCAAATCATCCTCTTAGCCGTCTTGTGAAGAGCTCTCTTCCCGGTCCCCATTCGCCAGCTACGGCTGCATGAGCCAGCCGTTTTCCGCCAACCCCCCCCCAAAAAAAATAGCGACATGGGTGGTGGCCAGAGCTCCAGGATTTCCCTACCCACACATGCGGGCGCCGCGAGGAGCACACACCACCGGGCGTCCTTGTGGGTGTAGTGGGGCGGCGGGGACGTCAAGAGCTGGCGGCGCTCCTCCTTGGCCCGTGGTGGATGTGTTGTGCGTGCAAGTATGTGTGCGTATGTGTTGTCGTGGTGTTATTGTGCGTGGGTGGGTGGGAAGCCTGAGGTCCAGTTGTGGCGCCAGCGTTTTCCTTCTGCGACAACTAGCCCGGGGGATTTTATTTTTATTTTTTTCTTTTTGGAGGGTGCCCAACCACTATGGGAAGTGGATGTCCGCGACTGCATGCAACAGAGCTGACGGCCGAGAGAGCTTCTTCGCTGGCCGTGATCCACCGCCGGCCGGAGAGTGCGGTCGAGATCCATCGAAAGCCTCGTTTGCGCTGGGCGAGGCAATATTGCTTCCCACTCTCTCCACAATCGACAGTAGCGAGAGCGCCGACCGCCTTTGCTGGCGCGAGAGCCGTGTCTCGACGTCGTATTAGGTCAAGAAACACGGATGGGTTCGCCTCGGCCTACGGAGCCGGTGTGACCTTCTGCACCTCCCGTCGACGTCCCAGCTGTGCCGCCGAAAAAAAGCTTCGTTCGGGGGAGCTGGGCTTGTGCCAAACCCTCCCCCCAGTGTCTTGGACCCCCATTGGGCTGCATATGGTGGCTTGCTCTGCCTGCTTGGAACCGGTCGAGGAAGTTTAATATGGCGTTGATATTGCCCGCGGGTATGTACGAAGCAAGAGGATCGCGCGCGCCAGGCCCTGCATCTACCAAGTACCGTACCTC